>OZ024917.1:3811124-3855827 GCA_964017125.1 Flabesymbios commensalis
CCAAAGAAATGTCCCACGATTTTGTATGGGGTCAATCTGTGGCTGAAACCTGTTTCACTGGGGCTAATTGGGTAGGTGTGAGAGTCAGTACTCGTGGCTGGAGAGTAGCTGTGAGACCACGTCTCTGATGAGTACTCAAACAAATATACTTCACCACACATTCACACAATGCCCCTGCAATGTTGGGCCAACGTCGCAGCCGCTGGCCCAACATTGCAGCGGCATTGTGTGAGTGTGTGATAATGACAAAGTACTTTCTCACCACTGTGTTACACACACGGTATTTGTTGGTCACACCCGGGGGGTCGACTAGGGGTGGGTTTCCCACGCGCCCGCTAAACACGTGCAATCCGTGGATCTGGCAGTCCGGCACGCCTGCCTCCCTGGCCGGCACGCCTGACTCCCTGGCCGGCACTCCGCACGCCTATCCAGTGTAGGATCCAGAGGGGGTGTCCCGACCACTTCTAGAGCTTTAATTCTTCACAACTTCACAACTTCACTGTTATAACTTGCACGTATTATTGAACAACTCTTTTGACGACTTCTCACAATTTATATAACCTTTCCATCTGTAATATATTTATGCATTCTTCATTTTACTTTTCTACGTCACTTTGTATTATTGTATTACTACATAATTGAGCAACGCTTTTGAGCCAGAGGAGCGTATATTGTATTAGCTTCTGCTATTGTACAATCCTCGGTAAATAAATATGTTTATACTAACTTTAATTCTAAAAACAAAATCACTCTAACCTTGTCGCTTGACACTTGCGTGATCCCCGAACCCACGTTTAGCAGCTTAATATAAGCAAGGAGGTTATATAGCCTCTTTGGTATAAGCTAAAAAATCCTAAACTAACCCTTTACCCCTTAAAGCGCTGATTTTTTAATTGAAAACCTTGGAGACGAAAGTTTTTTTTTATTCATCATAAATGTCTTAGTTAGCTCTTTCTGATTCATTTGAATACCTATGTTGTGGGTCTACGGCCATTAGAAATATTTTTAATCTTACAGTGCGGGGATCGATTTTAGGCGTCAGAATCTGACGTCTGTGGACGTCAGATTCTGACGACTAAAGTCGATCCCCGCACTGTAGGGGTTAAACGCCGGCTACGATTATATTCGTGTTTTTTCCATTTTGTATCAGCACATTACATATCAGCTTTAAAACATTTTAAAGATAAAAGGTGACATCGATCAGCAAGATTTGATAATAGTTAATCTCCATTTTGTCAAAACTGACTACTTTTCACTCATTTGAAGTTGTGAATCGCGTCAGCGAGACAAAACTTCAAATGGGTGGAAATTCCAATTTATAAAGGGTTAAAAGATAATATTGCAGGATGCTAGCGAAATTCAATTCAGATCACCCCGCTCCCCAAGCTGTGGATGAGCCCCTGCTGCCCCTGCTGTCTCCCTGGCCGACCTACTCCAGCATCTGTTTCCAAACAGACACATGTTGACCCAGTCATCACAATTAGGACTGATCTCTCAAAATGACACATAGTGACCTATATCAATGGCAGCAATGACTTACATGCAGTATTTAGTATTTTACAGTTACATTATGTACATGCAGTATATAGTATACATATGCATTATGCACATGCTCTCAAAGTGACACTTTTACATAGTGACAAATATCAATGGCAGCTAGGAATGCCTCTGGATAATATTATATATTATCTAATTAATTGGAAGCAAAAGCTACAGTATGCACATTCAGTATACAGTATACAGCTACAGTATGTACATGTAGCATATAGTATAGAGCTACAGTATGCACATGCAATATAATGTATACAGCTACAGTATGCACATGTAGTATATAGTATAAAGCAACAGTATGCACATTCAGTATACAGTATACAGCTACAGTATGTACATGCAGCAAATAGTATAGAGCTACAGTATGCACATGCAATATACTGTATACAGCTACAGTATGCACATGCAGTATATAGTATACCGCTACAGTATGCACATGCAGCAAATAGTATAGAGCTACAGTATGCACATGCAATATACTGTATACAGCTACAGTATGCACATGCAGTATATAGCATACAGCTACAGTATGCACATGCAATATACTGTATACCGCTACAGTATGCACATGCAATATACTGTATACAGCTACAGTATACACATGCAGTATATAGTATACAGCTACAGTATGCACATTCAGTATATAGTATACAGCTACAGTATGCACATGTAGCATATAGTATAGAGCTACAGTATGCACATACAATATACTGTATACCGCTACAGTATACACATGCAATATACTGTATACAGCTACAGTATTCACATGCAGTATATAGTATACAGCTACAGTATGCACATGCAGTATATAGTATACCGCTACAGTATACACATGCAGTATAGTATACAGCTACAGTATACACATGCAGTATATAGTATACCGCTACAGTATACACATGCAGTATATAGCATACAGCTACAGTATGTACATGCAGTATATAGTATACAGCTACAGTATGCACATGCAGTATATATTATACAGCTACAGTATACACATGCAGTATATAGTATACAGCTACAGTATGCACATGCAGTATATAGTATACAGCTACAGTATGCACATGCAGTATATAGTATACAGCTACAGTATACACATGCAGTATATAGTATACAGCTACAGTATGCACATGCAGTATATAGTATACCGCTACAGTATACACGTGCAGTATATAGTATACAGCTACAGCATGCACATGCAGTATATAGTATACAGCTACAGTATACACATGCAGTATAGTATACAGCTACAACATACACATGCAGTATATAGTATACAGCTACAACATACACATGCAGTATATAGTATACAGCTACAACATACACATGCAGTATATAGTATACAGCTACAACATACACATGCAGTATATAGTATACAGCTACAGTATGCACATGCAGTATATAGTATACAGCTACAGTATGCACATGCAGTATATAGTATACAGCTACAGTATGCACATGCAGTATATAGTATACAGCTACAGTATGCACATGCAGTATATAGTATATATTATGTGAAATGTGAAATTTTACGTAGTTACATGTTAAATGTCATTTATCAAGTATAATGGAAATTATTATGTTGTATTGTCTAATTATATATATTGTTCAATATATTATATCATCTATTATTATACACTCAGTATGAAATAATGTGAAGTTAATTATGTGACTTATTAAAGGGTGTGCGTATTTGTACCGCCTATACCGTTGCTCAGCTCATATATCAGACACAAATTATATTTTATTGTATTATATAAATTTATATTCGTAGACCTATCATGTATTTTATCTTTATCAATTACAGCATACTTTTATTTGACTTTTCAAAAGAATTAATTTTGAAAATGTATATATTTATGCATATGCCTATATATGTACTATGCCACATGGGTAATTTGTTCATGCCTTTTGTATATAATGTTTTTAATCCTGAGGGCCCCACGGTAGATGAGCTTTGCTCAGTGGGTATGCAATAGTACTTTTGACCTGTATTATGTATTTTTCACCCTCTTGAAATAAAGTTATTATTATTATTATTATTATTATTATTATATACAGGTACAGTATGTACATGCAGTTTACAGTATACAGCTACAGTATGCACATCAAGTATAAAGTATACAGCTACAAAATGCAGCATATAGTCCACAGCTACAGTATACACATGCAGATGCAGTATATAGTATACAGTTAAAATATGCACATGCAGTATATAGTATACAGCTACAGTATGCACATGCAGTATATAGTATACAGCTACAGTATGCACATGCAGTATATAGTATACAGCTACAACATGCACATGCAGTATATAGTATACAATTACAACATGCACATGCAGCATATAGTATACAGGTACAGTATGCACATGCAGTATAAAGTATACAATTACAACATGCACATGCAGTATATAGTATACAGCTACAGTATGCACATGCAGCATATAGTATACAGCTACAACATGCACATGCAGTATAAAGTATACAATTACAACATGCACATGCAGTATATAGTATACAGCTACAGTATTTCATGAGACTTTAAAAAGGAATAGTGCAATAAACTATGATTGATTGATTGATTGATTGATTGATTGATTGATTGATTGACTGATTGATTGATTGATTGATTGATTGATTGATTGATTGATTGATTGATTGATTGATTGATTCATTCATTCATTCATTCATTCATTCATTCATTCATTCATTTATGATAACCACAATCTACTGGCATTATTTCACTATAGCAGCCCTGAAAAGGTATTCACGCCATGCTACTGACCGTTTACACCCCGATCCTGTAGGTGATTATGTGTCCTATATATAGATATTAAAGGGACCCCTTGGGATGAGACATTTTCAATGTTGTCAATTTTAAAAATTTAATTTATATAAAGCTATATAATTTATATATAGCCTACTGATCTTAACTGAAAATACGAAAAAGTCAAAAAAACAATTTTAAAGCACCGAAAAAGAGTGAAATAGTTGTATTTCCAGGTCGTATATCGCCATGTAAACAAAACAAGTCAGCGATATTCAGCACTTCCCATCACATATTCCCACGTATCAGACAGTAAGATCAGAGCAGTCGCCGCTAATTGGTCTTAAAGTCAAGACACGGGAGGACACACATGCAGCACTTATTGTCTACCCAACGCATGTGGCCCAATGCTGTGAAAACACTCAATCATCCTTCAGGTATACAAATAGTTTGTTTGGGTTACTTCTGGTTTCATAGAAATGTTGATTAAAAATATTTGTAAAAATATGAAAATTCTGAAAAAAATAAAAACATGATCCGTGGGATACACTACTTCAGTACGGAATTAAAAACGAAAATTGATGTCATCGCAAGGGGCTGCTTTAATAAACCATTTAACACTTTAAGCCCTCACGATGCATCACAGCATCATTTTGCATCTGTGAAGAATGACTTAATTTCCTATTCCTAGGGGTTTAGAACTTTTAAATGCATGAAAATTGTTATTTATCAGGAAAGCATATCCGTGGACAAGTCGACTCGCACTGCTTACTGAGCGTTAAGGAAATGCAGGCCATGCGTCCAGGTTATCTGACCTCAACACGCATGTCAATGACAGAGGTGCCTTGTGCTGTCTTGTGTGTGAATTCCTCGTGTACACGTTTAACATGGAGCTACGTGTGCTGGTAAACAACCAGGGCTATTCTCCAAACACAGTCATTGCGCCTGTGTTGGGTAAATGTTGGTCCAGCGTGGCTTACATTAAAACAACATCACAACAACGTGAACGATGGATATTACCAGAAATACCTCTTATGTATTTCTGATATTACCCTTCACGTGCGTCCTTAGATACGGGATTTCATCCCGTTGGCAGGTTGTGGAGGATAGTATTGGATTGCATTTGAGGGTGTCACGCATTTAAGGCGCCGCATAGCGATTGATGTCAGTGTCAAAGGAAGGCGGCATTAATCCAGCATTAACCCAACACTGTTGACTACGAATGTTTCATTCTGTATTTATTTTATATACCAGTAAAGGGGCCTCCATTTAATCTCAAGGGGGGGGGGGGGGGGTGGAGGGGCTGGAGTATTTTTCAAGTAAATATTTTGAGACTGAATTTTCATGAAATAAATAATTGTCTGAAGGACATGTTGTAAATAAATATTTAATGCCCCTTGAAAAATTGTCTAGAGATCCAACTTGGGACATAATTTTTGGAGTGTGAAATAAATATTTTTTGCAGACAGGAAGTGAAATAAATAATTTGTCCACTTCAAAAAATTCCAGTCCCCCTAGTAATTAAATGGTGGCCCCCAAAACAAAACACAATCGGCCACTGTTGGTTCAATGTTGGCCAAACTCAGCATTGTCGTTTTAGTGGAGGAGTGCGCAGCGCGTGGTCCTATGCGAAATTAACGTCGATGTACACGAGGCCGCCATTAACGTGATCACCTAGTCACATCGAGAATGGAGAAACAAAAACCCCACGCAGGATCAGCGGGGTTCGAGCCCGGGACGCATGCATGACTGGCGAGGCAGTCAGACACTCTACCAAAGCGTCGCTTCCCCTTCTCTCTGTTAACACTGGTTAATGGAAATGTATCATTTTGTATTCATTTTGATTGCGGCGGTCAACGGCAGTCCAGCAGACACAAGACGTCGACCCAATGTTGGGTTAACGTTGGTCCATCGTCTGCGACGCTGGCCCAACGTCAACCCAACATTGGGTGTAAACCTCCTGTTTGTTGTGCTGCGAGCACGCACTTTGCCCGCCTTTACCACTGTTTACAGTCGTCCTGTGGGGGTGGGATTTTTGGTAAGTGTGTCTGTTGCTGACAGCCGCACGTGGGGCCGCTTAGGTGTAGGCTGGGGGGCAGGGCAGGGCCCGGGGTGGGTGCGCGGCGGACCCGGGCGGGGTGGGGGCTGTCGCCACTGTGGTCGACACACCGCCACGTCTGTTGCCGTTCCCCGAGGCATTTTCCCACGACGCACGCCGGCTTGTGACCATTTCGGCACCATATTGCCGCTGACGGAAACTCTCATTAGATTACGGAACAATTTTTTATTTAATGATTTTCCGCCCATATTAGACGCAAAGCAGGATTTTAAAATATATTTTTTATTTGATCACGGCATGTTTGAACTTGTATACAAGCATGAATTTTAACGCGTATATATATATGTGAAGGAAGCAATTAGTGTGTGATATTCAATACACAATATACCAAATAAACATCACTGTACTCGCGATTGTACACATGAGTGTACTCACGATTGTACATCACTTGCATATCGTTACTAGCACGCAAATCATGTGTACAGTCAAAGGTCACGCATACACGTGTACAGTGATAAATATAATATAAATGTACAAGCTAAATCTGTGTATTTATTGTGTATTCGAGGCTATAGAGGGTGAAGTGTGCTAGACGAGCAGGTTGTGGGCCATTTAGCTGATGTTTCGTGGTTTCTGAGTACTCGGGCGTCAACCAATGCTGTTCTAATGCTGGCCCAGCGTCTCCAACGCTGGGCCAGCATTTAAACAGCACTGGTCCAGCACACTGCCACCTGCTGCCGCTTATCTGGGTATTGTTTGCCCGTTATCAGCTAGGTAGGGTGGGCGGAGTTTTCCCACAGTATACGCGGCGTGCGGCCGGACACGTGTGGACCCCCCTCTCTAGACCCCCTCCCCACAGCTACAGGTGCTATAGGGCTGACAGCAGGCGCGTGACGTCATCCAGGAATACCCCCTCACAACCAATCACACAACCGTTTACCATCCGCCAACAAGGGATTTCCTCTAAACCCTCTCACCGCGTGAATTCTATTATTATAGTGAAGCCTATAAAATTATTCACATACTCCAACGAGATATATTCCACATATATGCGATTATTTTGTGCATATATATAACACATACTGTATAAATCTACATATTTTAATCTGCATAGATCTTTGTAGTTAAAAATAGTGTGCTTTCACATTTTGACCATTAATACAAGAATTTTCTCACCATGAACTTCTCCTAGCTTAAAATTCCTTGCTTTAACTTCGAACAAATGAACAAAAATATACCTTTTTTTGTATTAGCGTTCAGTAGCATAGGCCTATTAGCGGTTTTTATTATAATTAAAATATCCAATCTTTAAATTCTCAATGTCACGTGTTAATCCAATGTTGGTTTAATGCAGGTCCATCGTCTTCGACGCTGGACCAGCATTAAACCAACATTACATTGAATAAATGTCCCACAGTTGGAATAGTGTGTACTTGAGTAAAGTAAATGTGTGCATCACAATAGGCCGCCGCCCCCTCCCCCCCCCGTCTCGGCTCGTGACTTGCCGGCCGCCACACATCAACACATGACCGTGGGAATCTTGGTCGGTTGTCAGCCCGAGGGTCTAGCCTCCCCCCCCCCCAAACCTCAAACACATCCCCACCGCCCCCCAGCTGATAAGACCCAACAATAAAACGTATAGGCTGACATGGCTACAATCTCAGACTGAGTGTTGATATCTAGGTGATAGCACGTGCCCACCTACCTGTCCTCACTAAATACTGAAGAGCGAGGAGCGAGAGGTGGTCTGTGTAAATAAGGATCGCAAAGTGTCTGTTATAAGGATCGGTCTGTAATACGGGCAGCTAGTTGGGAGAATCTCAGTTATCATGATGGAATCTCTGACGACGACAAGGCAGCTGAGCAGGGCTCAGTTACGTAAGGTAAATAACTCACAAATGCTGAGTACTTTTCAATTTTAACCCCTAGAGCTCTGAGCTAGCCTAGTTAAGTTTCCTGTCATTTGAATCTGTGCCTCGCTACCGCGATACACAACTTCAAACGTATGTGATTTGTATCGATATTTCAATATATTTTTATGTTAGCAAATGAGCTATTCAATTTAAATTTTCCGTCACTTGAAGTTATTAATAAAAACCCCAGAATGGTTGCTGTAGTCGACAGCAGTCAATGCGCTATAGGGGCTAAACATATAATTTGAAATGTTTGTCTGTAGGTTGTATGTTTTTCTGAATGACTATTTCATTTATTTTAGTTTATATTCAGTTTTTAAAGAATCCACTCAATTTAACAGTTATGCTACATTTAAAATGTACCGCCCCCCTCTCCCCTTGGATATGAAAGGGTGTATCTGCCACTCCGCAAAGTGGCAGATACACCCTTTCATATCCAAGTTGACCATATACACTTGATGCTGTACTTCAAATTAATTATGTATGTGCTTTTAATATATACGTCTCTGTAATTTATATGTTATCATGGAGATAGTCTACCTTTACTATCTCCATGATGTTAGTTTGTATTTTACTGTAATAATAGATCTTGAGATCCTTTATGTTTTGTGATATGTGATATCAAGAACTTTATATGAACTTTATGTGGTGACCATTTTGAAGAGGGCCTCATGGCAGATAAGCGAAAGCTCAATGAGCAGCCCTCTATTAAAGGGACTGGCCCAGGCTAAAATCATCAAAAAATCGGTGATTTTATTTCGGGTTCTTAATATGACCATATGATGTAAACATGTACATAGACTAGAACTGCAAATTTTTATAATTTTTGTGCTGCGCATTCACCAGTTAGGCTAGATCTAGAGTAGAAATTCCTGATTTGTAATTATTGACAACCATGTCAAAAATAAGAAATGCGGGAATTTCGTCTCTATATCTAGTCTAACTGGTAAGTGCGCCACGTCTCTGATGAGTACTCAAACAAATATACTTCACCACACATTCACACAATGCCCCTGCAATGTTGGGCCAACGTCGCAGCCGCTGGCCCAACATTGCAGCGGCATTGTGTGAGTGTGTGATAATGACAAAGTACTTTCTCACCACTGTGTTACACACACGGTATTTGTTGGTCACACCCGGGGGGTCGACTAGGGGTGGGTTTCCCACGCGCCCGCTAAACACGTGCAATCCGTGGATCTGGCAGTCCGGCACGCCTGCCTCCCTGGCCGGCACGCCTGACTCCCTGGCCGGCACTCCGCACGCCTATCCAGTGTAGGATCCAGAGGGGGTGTCCCGACCACTTCTAGAGCTTTAATTCTTCACAACTTCACAACTTCACTGTTATAACTTGCACGTATTATTGAACAACTCTTTTGACGACTTCTCACAATTTATATAACCTTTCCATCTGTAATATATTTATGCATTCTTCATTTTACTTTTCTACGTCACTTTGTATTATTGTATTACTACATAATTGAGCAACGCTTTTGAGCCAGAGGAGCGTATATTGTATTAGCTTCTGCTATTGTACAATCCTCGGTAAATAAATATGTTTATACTAACTTTAATTCTAAAAACAAAATCACTCTAACCTTGTCGCTTGACACTTGCGTGATCCCCGAACCCACGTTTAGCAGCTTAATATAAGCAAGGAGGTTATATAGCCTCTTTGGTATAAGCTAAAAAATCCTAAACTAACCCTTTACCCCTTAAAGCGCTGATTTTTTAATTGAAAACCTTGGAGACGAAAGTTTTTTTTTATTCATCATAAATGTCTTAGTTAGCTCTTTCTGATTCATTTGAATACCTATGTTGTGGGTCTACGGCCATTAGAAATATTTTTAATCTTACAGTGCGGGGATCGATTTTAGGCGTCAGAATCTGACGTCTGTGGACGTCAGATTCTGACGACTAAAGTCGATCCCCGCACTGTAGGGGTTAAACGCCGGCTACGATTATATTCGTGTTTTTTCCATTTTGTATCAGCACATTACATATCAGCTTTAAAACATTTTAAAGATAAAAGGTGACATCGATCAGCAAGATTTGATAATAGTTAATCTCCATTTTGTCAAAACTGACTACTTTTCACTCATTTGAAGTTGTGAATCGCGTCAGCGAGACAAAACTTCAAATGGGTGGAAATTCCAATTTATAAAGGGTTAAAAGATAATATTGCAGGATGCTAGCGAAATTCAATTCAGATCACCCCGCTCCCCAAGCTGTGGATGAGCCCCTGCTGCCCCTGCTGTCTCCCTGGCCGACCTACTCCAGCATCTGTTTCCAAACAGACACATGTTGACCCAGTCATCACAATTAGGACTGATCTCTCAAAATGACACATAGTGACCTATATCAATGGCAGCAATGACTTACATGCAGTATTTAGTATTTTACAGTTACATTATGTACATGCAGTATATAGTATACATATGCATTATGCACATGCTCTCAAAGTGACACTTTTACATAGTGACAAATATCAATGGCAGCTAGGAATGCCTCTGGATAATATTATATATTATCTAATTAATTGGAAGCAAAAGCTACAGTATGCACATTCAGTATACAGTATACAGCTACAGTATGTACATGTAGCATATAGTATAGAGCTACAGTATGCACATGCAATATAATGTATACAGCTACAGTATGCACATGTAGTATATAGTTTAAAGCAACAGTATGCACATTCAGTATACAGTATACAGCTACAGTATGTACATGCAGCAAATAGTATAGAGCTACAGTATGCACATGCAATATACTGTATACAGCTACAGTATGCACATGCAGTATATAGTATACCGCTACAGTATGCACATGCAGCAAATAGTATAGAGCTACAGTATGCACATGCAATATACTGTATACAGCTACAGTATGCACATGCAGTATATAGCATACAGCTACAGTATGCACATGCAATATACTGTATACCGCTACAGTATGCACATGCAATATACTGTATACAGCTACAGTATACACATGCAGTATATAGTATACAGCTACAGTATGCACATTCAGTATATAGTATACAGCTACAGTATGCACATGTAGCATATAGTATAGAGCTACAGTATGCACATACAATATACTGTATACCGCTACAGTATACACATGCAATATACTGTATACAGCTACAGTATTCACATGCAGTATATAGTATACAGCTACAGTATGCACATGCAGTATATAGTATACCGCTACAGTATACACATGCAGTATAGTATACAGCTACAGTATACACATGCAGTATATAGTATACCGCTACAGTATACACATGCAGTATATAGCATACAGCTACAGTATGTACATGCAGTATATAGTATACAGCTACAGTATGCACATGCAGTATATATTATACAGCTACAGTATACACATGCAGTATATAGTATACAGCTACAGTATGCACATGCAGTATATAGTATACAGCTACAGTATGCACATGCAGTATATAGTATACAGCTACAGTATACACATGCAGTATATAGTATACAGCTACAGTATGCACATGCAGTATATAGTATACCGCTACAGTATACACGTGCAGTATATAGTATACAGCTACAGCATGCACATGCAGTATATAGTATACAGCTACAGTATACACATGCAGTATAGTATACAGCTACAACATACACATGCAGTATATAGTATACAGCTACAACATACACATGCAGTATATAGTATACAGCTACAACATACACATGCAGTATATAGTATACAGCTACAACATACACATGCAGTATATAGTATACAGCTACAGTATGCACATGCAGTATATAGTATACAGCTACAGTATGCACATGCAGTATATAGTATACAGCTACAGTATGCACATGCAGTATATAGTATACAGCTACAGTATGCACATGCAGTATATAGTATATATTATGTGAAATGTGAAATTTTACGTAGTTACATGTTAAATGTCATTTATCAAGTATAATGGAAATTATTATGTTGTATTGTCTAATTATATATATTGTTCAATATATTATATCATCTATTATTATACACTCAGTATGAAATAATGTGAAGTTAATTATGTGACTTATTAAAGGGTGTGCGTATTTGTACCGCCTATACCGTTGCTCAGCTCATATATCAGACACAAATTATATTTTATTGTATTATATAAATTTATATTCGTAGACCTATCATGTATTTTATCTTTATCAATTACAGCATACTTTTATTTGACTTTTCAAAAGAATTAATTTTGAAAATGTATATATTTATGCATATGCCTATATATGTACTATGCCACATGGGTAATTTGTTCATGCCTTTTGTATATAATGTTTTTAATCCTGAGGGCCCCACGGTAGATGAGCTTTGCTCAGTGGGTATGCAATAGTACTTTTGACCTGTATTATGTATTTTTCACCCTCTTGAAATAAAGTTATTATTATTATTATTATTATTATTATTATATACAGGTACAGTATGTACATGCAGTTTACAGTATACAGCTACAGTATGCACATCAAGTATAAAGTATACAGCTACAAAATGCAGCATATAGTCCACAGCTACAGTATACACATGCAGATGCAGTATATAGTATACAGTTAAAATATGCACATGCAGTATATAGTATACAGCTACAGTATGCACATGCAGTATATAGTATACAGCTACAGTATGCACATGCAGTATATAGTATACAGCTACAACATGCACATGCAGTATATAGTATACAATTACAACATGCACATGCAGCATATAGTATACAGGTACAGTATGCACATGCAGTATAAAGTATACAATTACAACATGCACATGCAGTATATAGTATACAGCTACAGTATGCACATGCAGCATATAGTATACAGCTACAACATGCACATGCAGTATAAAGTATACAATTACAACATGCACATGCAGTATATAGTATACAGCTACAGTATTTCATGAGACTTTAAAAAGGAATAGTGCAATAAACTATGATTGATTGATTGATTGATTGATTGATTGATTGATTGATTGACTGATTGATTGATTGATTGATTGATTGATTGATTGATTGATTGATTGATTGATTGATTGATTCATTCATTCATTCATTCATTCATTCATTCATTCATTCATTTATGATAACCACAATCTACTGGCATTATTTCACTATAGCAGCCCTGAAAAGGTATTCACGCCATGCTACTGACCGTTTACACCCCGATCCTGTAGGTGATTATGTGTCCTATATATAGATATTAAAGGGACCCCTTGGGATGAGACATTTTCAATGTTGTCAATTTTAAAAATTTAATTTATATAAAGCTATATAATTTATATATAGCCTACTGATCTTAACTGAAAATACGAAAAAGTCAAAAAAACAATTTTAAAGCACCGAAAAAGAGTGAAATAGTTGTATTTCCAGGTCGTATATCGCCATGTAAACAAAACAAGTCAGCGATATTCAGCACTTCCCATCACATATTCCCACGTATCAGACAGTAAGATCAGAGCAGTCGCCGCTAATTGGTCTTAAAGTCAAGACACGGGAGGACACACATGCAGCACTTATTGTCTACCCAACGCATGTGGCCCAATGCTGTGAAAACACTCAATCATCCTTCAGGTATACAAATAGTTTGTTTGGGTTACTTCTGGTTTCATAGAAATGTTGATTAAAAATATTTGTAAAAATATGAAAATTCTGAAAAAAATAAAAACATGATCCGTGGGATACACTACTTCAGTACGGAATTAAAAACGAAAATTGATGTCATCGCAAGGGGCTGCTTTAATAAACCATTTAACACTTTAAGCCCTCACGATGCATCACAGCATCATTTTGCATCTGTGAAGAATGACTTAATTTCCTATTCCTAGGGGTTTAGAACTTTTAAATGCATGAAAATTGTTATTTATCAGGAAAGCATATCCGTGGACAAGTCGACTCGCACTGCTTACTGAGCGTTAAGGAAATGCAGGCCATGCGTCCAGGTTATCTGACCTCAACACGCATGTCAATGACAGAGGTGCCTTGTGCTGTCTTGTGTGTGAATTCCTCGTGTACACGTTTAACATGGAGCTACGTGTGCTGGTAAACAACCAGGGCTATTCTCCAAACACAGTCATTGCGCCTGTGTTGGGTAAATGTTGGTCCAGCGTGGCTTACATTAAAACAACATCACAACAACGTGAACGATGGATATTACCAGAAATACCTCTTATGTATTTCTGATATTACCCTTCACGTGCGTCCTTAGATACGGGATTTCATCCCGTTGGCAGGTTGTGGAGGATAGTATTGGATTGCATTTGAGGGTGTCACGCATTTAAGGCGCCGCATAGCGATTGATGTCAGTGTCAAAGGAAGGCGGCATTAATCCAGCATTAACCCAACACTGTTGACTACGAATGTTTCATTCTGTATTTATTTTATATACCAGTAAAGGGGCCTCCATTTAATCTCAAGGGGGGGGGGGGGGGGTGGAGGGGCTGGAGTATTTTTCAAGTAAATATTTTGAGACTGAATTTTCATGAAATAAATAATTGTCTGAAGGACATGTTGTAAATAAATATTTAATGCCCCTTGAAAAATTGTCTAGAGATCCAACTTGGGACATAATTTTTGGAGTGTGAAATAAATATTTTTTGCAGACAGGAAGTGAAATAAATAATTTGTCCACTTCAAAAAATTCCAGTCCCCCTAGTAATTAAATGGTGGCCCCCAAAACAAAACACAATCGGCCACTGTTGGTTCAATGTTGGCCAAACTCAGCATTGTCGTTTTAGTGGAGGAGTGCGCAGCGCGTGGTCCTATGCGAAATTAACGTCGATGTACACGAGGCCGCCATTAACGTGATCACCTAGTCACATCGAGAATGGAGAAACAAAAACCCCACGCAGGATCAGCGGGGTTCGAGCCCGGGACGCATGCATGACTGGCGAGGCAGTCAGACACTCTACCAAAGCGTCGCTTCCCCTTCTCTCTGTTAACACTGGTTAATGGAAATGTATCATTTTGTATTCATTTTGATTGCGGCGGTCAACGGCAGTCCAGCAGACACAAGACGTCGACCCAATGTTGGGTTAACGTTGGTCCATCGTCTGCGACGCTGGCCCAACGTCAACCCAACATTGGGTGTAAACCTCCTGTTTGTTGTGCTGCGAGCACGCACTTTGCCCGCCTTTACCACTGTTTACAGTCGTCCTGTGGGGGTGGGATTTTTGGTAAGTGTGTCTGTTGCTGACAGCCGCACGTGGGGCCGCTTAGGTGTAGGCTGGGGGGCAGGGCAGGGCCCGGGGTGGGTGCGCGGCGGACCCGGGCGGGGTGGGGGCTGTCGCCACTGTGGTCGACACACCGCCACGTCTGTTGCCGTTCCCCGAGGCATTTTCCCACGACGCACGCCGGCTTGTGACCATTTCGGCACCATATTGCCGCTGACGGAAACTCTCATTAGATTACGGAACAATTTTTTATTTAATGATTTTCCGCCCATATTAGACGCAAAGCAGGATTTTAAAATATATTTTTTATTTGATCACGGCATGTTTGAACTTGTATACAAGCATGAATTTTAACGCGTATATATATATGTGAAGGAAGCAATTAGTGTGTGATATTCAATACACAATATACCAAATAAACATCACTGTACTCGCGATTGTACACATGAGTGTACTCACGATTGTACATCACTTGCATATCGTTACTAGCACGCAAATCATGTGTACAGTCAAAGGTCACGCATACACGTGTACAGTGATAAATATAATATAAATGTACAAGCTAAATCTGTGTATTTATTGTGTATTCGAGGCTATAGAGGGTGAAGTGTGCTAGACGAGCAGGTTGTGGGCCATTTAGCTGATGTTTCGTGGTTTCTGAGTACTCGGGCGTCAACCAATGCTGTTCTAATGCTGGCCCAGCGTCTCCAACGCTGGGCCAGCATTTAAACAGCACTGGTCCAGCACACTGCCACCTGCTGCCGCTTATCTGGGTATTGTTTGCCCGTTATCAGCTAGGTAGGGTGGGCGGAGTTTTCCCACAGTATACGCGGCGTGCGGCCGGACACGTGTGGACCCCCCTCTCTAGACCCCCTCCCCACAGCTACAGGTGCTATAGGGCTGACAGCAGGCGCGTGACGTCATCCAGGAATACCCCCTCACAACCAATCACACAACCGTTTACCATCCGCCAACAAGGGATTTCCTCTAAACCCTCTCACCGCGTGAATTCTATTATTATAGTGAAGCCTATAAAATTATTCACATACTCCAACGAGATATATTCCACATATATGCGATTATTTTGTGCATATATATAACACATACTGTATAAATCTACATATTTTAATCTGCATAGATCTTTGTAGTTAAAAATAGTGTGCTTTCACATTTTGACCATTAATACAAGAATTTTCTCACCATGAACTTCTCCTAGCTTAAAATTCCTTGCTTTAACTTCGAACAAATGAACAAAAATATACCTTTTTTTGTATTAGCGTTCAGTAGCATAGGCCTATTAGCGGTTTTTATTATAATTAAAATATCCAATCTTTAAATTCTCAATGTCACGTGTTAATCCAATGTTGGTTTAATGCAGGTCCATCGTCTTCGACGCTGGACCAGCATTAAACCAACATTACATTGAATAAATGTCCCACAGTTGGAATAGTGTGTACTTGAGTAAAGTAAATGTGTGCATCACAATAGGCCGCCGCCCCCTCCCCCCCCCGTCTCGGCTCGTGACTTGCCGGCCGCCACACATCAACACATGACCGTGGGAATCTTGGTCGGTTGTCAGCCCGAGGGTCTAGCCTCCCCCCCCCCCCAAACCTCAAACACATCCCCACCGCCCCCCAGCTGATAAGACCCAACAATAAAACGTATAGGCTGACATGGCTACAATCTCAGACTGAGTGTTGATATCTAGGTGATAGCACGTGCCCACCTACCTGTCCTCACTAAATACTGAAGAGCGAGGAGCGAGAGGTGGTCTGTGTAAATAAGGATCGCAAAGTGTCTGTTATAAGGATCGGTCTGTAATACGGGCAGCTAGTTGGGAGAATCTCAGTTATCATGATGGAATCTCTGACGACGACAAGGCAGCTGAGCAGGGCTCAGTTACGTAAGGTAAATAACTCACAAATGCTGAGTACTTTTCAATTTTAACCCCTAGAGCTCTGAGCTAGCCTAGTTAAGTTTCCTGTCATTTGAATCTGTGCCTCGCTACCGCGATACACAACTTCAAACGTATGTGATTTGTATCGATATTTCAATATATTTTTATGTTAGCAAATGAGCTATTCAATTTAAATTTTCCGTCACTTGAAGTTATTAATAAAAACCCCAGAATGGTTGCTGTAGTCGACAGCAGTCAATGCGCTATAGGGGCTAAACATATAATTTGAAATGTTTGTCTGTAGGTTGTATGTTTTTCTGAATGACTATTTCATTTATTTTAGTTTATATTCAGTTTTTAAAGAATCCACTCAATTTAACAGTTATGCTACATTTAAAATGTACCGCCCCCCTCTCCCCTTGGATATGAAAGGGTGTATCTGCCACTCCGCAAAGTGGCAGATACACCCTTTCATATCCAAGTTGACCATATACACTTGATGCTGTACTTCAAATTAATTATGTATGTGCTTTTAATATATACGTCTCTGTAATTTATATGTTATCATGGAGATAGTCTACCTTTACTATCTCCATGATGTTAGTTTGTATTTTACTGTAATAATAGATCTTGAGATCCTTTATGTTTTGTGATATGTGATATCAAGAACTTTATATGAACTTTATGTGGTGACCATTTTGAAGAGGGCCTCATGGCAGATAAGCGAAAGCTCAATGAGCAGCCCTCTATTAAAGGGACTGGCCCAGGCTAAAATCATCAAAAAATCGGTGATTTTATTTCGGGTTCTTAATATGACCATATGATGTAAACATGTACATAGACTAGAACTGCAAATTTTTATAATTTTTGTGCTGCGCATTCACCAGTTAGGCTAGATCTAGAGTAGAAATTCCTGATTTGTAATTATTGACAACCATGTCAAAAATAAGAAATGCGGGAATTTCGTCTCTATATCTAGTCTAACTGGTAAGTGCGCAGCATAAAAATTATACAAATTTGCAGTTCTAGTCTATGTACATGTTTACATCATATGGTCATATTATGAACCCGAAATAAAATCACCGATTTTTTGATGATTTTAGCCTGGGCCAGTCCCTTTAATACAGATTATTATTATTATTATTATTATTATTATTATTATTAATGGTGATCTACAATGTTTTTTGATACACAGATTTTGTGTGGTTTGTCCGAGATAGTATTATTCTGTGTCTTACCAGCTTACCCCACATGTTCCTCAGACCCCAATGTTTTGTCTCTGATATATTGATTGTGGTGATCACTGATTAATATTATTATTTGTTTTGTAGACGACGAAGCCTTTACTTGAAAAGAAGAGACGAGCGAGAATCAACGCCTCTCTGGTTCAACTTAAAGCCCTCGTGCTGGAATCTGTCAAGAAAGATGTAAGTATCACAGTAACATGCACCCTAAAAGCGCTGAATTTGTTATGTAAACCTTGAAGACCAAAAGGTTTTTTTTTAATTTGAAATCATCATAAATGTCTTAGTTAGCTCTTTCTGATTCATTTAAAATTCTTACAAATATGAGTAATTTTTACCCACTTGAATTTGTGGGTCGCGGTAGCGAGACAGAACTTCAAGTGGGTGAAAAATTATTTTTCAATGTAGCGCTTAAAGGGTTATATATAATGTAACTTGTTCTTTGAAATCGTTAACACCATATAATATTTTTTATCAATATATAAATCTGATGTCTATAGACGTCATAAAGTGGGATACCCTTAAACAAGTTCCGAAGATCCCAAGTTCCCGGAACTTGGGAACTTGGGAACTTGCTTAAGGGTATCTCTCATAAAATCGATCCCCGCACTGAAAGACACAGGATTCGAAATTCGAGCCCTGGCGGTCTGAGGCCGAGCACGCTACCTCTCGGTCACGGAGGCTCCCCACAATACTGACTTTCACACGTGGATGGGGAAGAAACATTTTTGTTTCTTTGAAACCGCCGAGACCGGGAACCGAACCCCGATCTCTGGCGTGAAAGGCAGCGGTGCTAACCACTACCCTAGGGCCCCCGCCCATCAATTTCCATGAAAGCACTCTTTCCAACTATTCCGGCGCCTACCCTGAAAATTTCGTGAAATTTGAATGAGTATTTCAAAAGTTAGACCATTTGACATGTAGTGGAATTTCGCGATTGAAGCTGATAGCGTTCAATGGGTTTATAGAGGAGCGTCATAATTCGCAAAAACTACATGTCAAATGGTCTAACTTTTAAACTACATAATATTTTTCCCTGGAATTTTCAGGGCAGGTGCCGTAAGACTAGAAACTAACGCTTTCCAAATTTCATGAAAATCGGATGAAAATTGCTTGAGCAATGAGCGAAAAACATGCAACGCGAAAGTGACAGATTTAAAGTGACTTTTACTATAAGACATTTATAATGATTTCGAATTTTGATCTCCATGGTTTAAATAATTTTTTTTTAGTGTTGTAAGGGCTGATGAGGATTTTTGGTCTCAAAAGTGTCCTTATTATCAGCATCTCGCATCAAAGCCCTTTTTTCTATATCAATGGTTCGCGATCTTATCATGTTTGACATTCATTACAATAAAACATTTTTGTGATTGATGTATACATCAATCACAAAGATGCTGTTTTAATGTTGGCCCACCGCCTGCGACGCTGGCCCAACATTGAAACAACATTGTGTACGTTTGGTGTTAGTTAACAGGTTAAGTATATCAAGCAAACACGATACATTAACCCAATGTTGTTTTATTGTTGGGCCAGCGTCGTAGACGGTGGCCCAACATTGAAACAACATTGGGTTATCTCAATTTTGCTGTGCTCGTCCAGATCTGTACACATTGCCCAGGTTTACGACGCGTTTTATCTCCAACAAACAGAGTGGATTCTATTTTTTATAGTTTATTTTCCCTGGCTGTGACCTCCCGTGATCTGTCGCCACAAAGGAGGTCGACCTGATAAACTCTGGGATTGTTTCTAAACTCTGGAATGTCCCGAAATGGAACAGGATCTGTGTTGTCATTTCGGCCTGTGTGAATGTGTATCTAACTTTTTGTGACCTGTTAAGTCCGAGGATGCTGTTAATTATGCTCTTTTGTGTCGATCTTCTGTGTGAGATCTGGTCGTTATAGAAGCATTCTAACTCAATTAATACAGTAAATTATTCTATTATTGGATACATTATTATATAATTGGGTCTTTTTTTCGTGTGTTTACCACTAAACTGTTGACTACACAATCTAATATGCTACAACAACCTTACAATATGACTAATAACAAAAACATTGTAACCTAGTAACACATCATTAGCAAATATAGTACATAGCCTTTGACCAGTGGGACCCGTATATTGTATAAATTATAAATTTATTATATGTATGCCTATGAACTAGTTCTAAGTCATTTTATTGTTGTCAGGGTTTTAGCTATCAGAGGGTCTCCAGTATTTGGCACACATTTTCGGACCTGTGTTGCCTATTATATTCTGGTATATTGTCTCTAGTTTTTGGCACACTTGTTGGCCATGTGTTGTCTATTATATTCTGATGTTGCCAGGTTCTAGCTATCAGAGTGTCCGTATTTAGCACAAGTCCTGGCCCTGGGTCCTAGCTATGAGAGTGTCAGTATTTGGCACACGCTCGGCCCTGTGCTGCCTATCATATTCTGATCGCAGTAGTTGTTTCCCACGCTCCCGATCCGCCTTATCAAAACCCTTATCACCGTGTTAACACCCGGGGGATATAAGAGCCACCTAGTGAATAGCCAGTAAATTATACCACATTTACCACAGCCCCACGTGCACTCCTCGTCACCACAATGAAAAGAGACATTGTGCCAGTGTTTGTTCAATACTGGGCCATTGTCTGCGACTCTGGCCCAGCATTGAACCAACGCTGGGTTGATGTGTTTTGTTGACTGGGTGTGTATAAAACCCGGACTGTGACGAATTCCTAAATGTAGCTCTTGAGGAAACCGCACGAGCTGATTCTCACGCTCAGACTACACTCTGTGTGCTAGGGGGTCAGACTGCACTCTGTGTGCTAGGGGGTCAGACGACACTCTGTGTGCTGGGGGGGTCAGACTGAGACGACACTCTGAGTGCTAGGGGGGTCAGGCTGTCCCGCTGAGATGACACTATATTAGTGTGGTAGTGGGGGGGGGGGGGCAGACTACTAACTCTGACTGTAGAGTTACGTCAGCCACTACTTTAGTGCATGCAAAGAAATCAAATTTCCATCAGCGACCCTTCTCTTCGTAGATCAACACAATACGTACATCAGCCCACCACATGCTAGATCACATCATAGTTACACTAGTCACTCTAGGACGACATAATTAACTACTAGGGCGATAGTAACTGAAAGAATAATAATTCCACCAACGACCCTTTGCTTGGTAGATCGACAAATTACTTTCACCAGCCACACCACTTTAGATCTCATCATAGTTACATTAGTCACTATACATGATATAGGGCGACATAGTAGCTGCATCGTTTACTCCTTGACTGCAATGGCAACAGTATATATCAATCAATCAATCAATCAATCAATCAATCAAGCAATCAATCAATCAAGCAATCAATCAATCAATCAATCAATCAATCAATCAATCAATCAATCAATCAATCAATCAAACTTCTATAGTTTTCAAGCCAATGTTGGTTTAATTTTGGCCAACATCATAGACGGTGAACCCAAAATGACCCCAACCTCATTTTGTCTCTCAGTACTTTTTATGTGTCGTGTTTTGCCACTATAGACCATCTGATACACTTTACATAAAATAATTGCGTTGCATTAATACCATTTCTGACTGTTCTGTATGTTTTGTGTGTTTACAGACTGCCCGATATTCCAAGCTGGAGAAAGCTGATGTCCTAGAGTTAACAGTCAGACACCTCAGGATGTTACAACGACAACAAATATCATGTAAGCTTTTAGCCTTTACTTAATACTAATCTTATCCGCTCCCATACTCGAAGCCAAACACATTTCACAGCTGTCGTTTTTAATGTTTTATTAGCTGATGAAATCACAGGTATTCGGAACGAAACGTATGCTTAAACGTCAACATATTTTGTAAATGTTTGGTCTCAAATTAAACATACATGAGTAATTTTCAACGCATGAAAAAAATTATGCAATATAATTCAGGCTCACAAAAAAATGTGTGTTATTTCACAACTTGAGTTAATGTATTTTCGCTTGAAAATTATGCAATATCATTTAGGCTCATAAAATAATGTGTGTTATTACATGTACTTTTATGTGTTATAAAAAAATGTGTGTTTTTGTGTGTTGTATAATCAGATAATGTGCGTTATATAATGTGTATTTTTGTGTGTTGTAGCGGCCATGACCATGGATCCATCTATCGTCAGTAAATACAGGGCAGGATACAGCGAGTGTCTGTCTGAAGTCTGCCGCTATATGGCCGCCATTGACAGCCTTGACCCTGACGTACGCATGCGCCTGATGGAGCACCTGGCTTCCTGTATGCAGAGAGTAGGTGCGCCTGTGTCAGAATCCTCCACAACCCCCGCGATGTCACAACAGAGGGTGGATCCACAGCCCATCCCCACAGCCTGTGTGACGTCACCACTACAGGTGCACATCCCCTCAGGAGGGAGTCCCCCTCAGACCAGGGGAATCCCCGTGACGTCACGGGGGAGCCCCCAGACAGGGGGCTCTCCTCAGCACTGTACGTCATCCATGCTCAATGGATCATTTCATTTCCTCCCCGCGCACCCCACAAACAATATGTCCCTGACAGCGGAACAGACATACCTGCGCAACATGGTGACAAATGCGGGCCTTCTAGCGTCGTTTCCGGTGTCTGAGCTATCAGAGCGTTCTGATTGGTCAGCTCACAGAGACAGTTCCTCCGTTCACATGGAAACCGGTGGACAAGGCATCGTGAAGCAGGAGCCAGTGTGGCGTCCATGGTGATATACAACCTCGCTGAATCGCCCCTAGCACCCAAAGTGTCATATGTTTAAATACGACACTTAGGGTCCTAGAGGTCGATATATATCCCGTATATTTATCCTGGGATTTGACTGTAGCCTTCTGAATCGCCCCTAGTACACAAAGTGTCATATGTTTACATACGATATTTAAAGTCCTAGAAGTCGATATATATCCCGCATATTTCTGGTGGGATTTGACTGTAGCCAACTGCTTGCTGATATTCATTTCTGCTGATATCGAGCCAGAATGTGGTATAAGGCTATCCCAGCAAACACAACACGTTGAAACATTGTTTTAATGTTGGGCCAATGTCCAAGACGAAGACGTTGGGTCATTAAAATTAACCCTTTGCCTACTAATCACGACATAAGTCGTTTCTAATCAGTTTTATTAGCCGATTAAATCACTGTTATTGCAAATAAAATGACTTTTATACATCAATATTTGTGAATGTTTGATCCCAAATTTAACAAATATGAGTTATTTTCAACCACTTGAGGTTTTGGATCGCGGTAGCGAGACACAACCTCAAGTGGTGGAAAATTTAAATTAATTAACTTAGCAGGATAGGGGGGTAAACATCAATGTTTCAACGTGGGTGTTTGTTGGAATGTAGCCTACAAATGACATTCTGGACGCAAGGGGAGATATATCCCCGAAAAATTAAACTGACTGTAGCCTGACCGACAGATCATTACCAACACTTACAAAGCCGACATATTTTTATTTTTTATATAAACTATGGAAACTAAAGTTTTCAAATTGAAAGCATAATAAATGTCTTAGTCAGCTCTTTCCGCTTTATTTGAATACCTATGTTATGGGTCTACGGCCATTAGATTTTTTAACCCTTTTAGTGCGGGAATCGGCTTTTGACAGGTTCTCTTAAAAGTCGCTCACCGCACTTAAAGGGTTAAAGTGTAAAACCTATAGTGAAGACCTTGGCAATATTCAATCAAGGATACTTCAACTATCCTTGATTCAACCGATCGCATACTCTGACATAAATTTGGTCTCGGCGGTTTGAAAGAAACAAAAATGTTTCTTCCCCATCCACGTGTGAAAGTCAGTATTGTGGGGAGCCTCCGTGACCGAGAGGTAGCGTGCTCAGCCTCAGACCGCCGGGGCTCGAATTTCGAATCTTGTGTCTGGAAAACAGTGTCATCTCAATCATCTCACCATCCTCAGAAGGTTCTCCTGGCCCAGTTTAGCCTATATGTGCACAAAGGTGGCCTAAAGCCAGTGTCATTTCATTTTTTTGACATAAATTTGATTGTCGCACAAACCCATTCTTGTTTAATTTGCCTGGTATTGTTTCACATTGTTGTTGATGTTATGTCTTTCCCATATAACCGTCCATTACTTACTTATACTGTTTGTTATTATCACCTCGTTATGTATCATTCATTATCAGTTACAACTCATATTATCATTCATTATCATTTTTACACGCATAATCATTCATTATCATTTCCCACGTATAATCATTCATCATCGTTCAAATAAATGTTGTTTTATATCTTACTTGCTGTTTTGTGTTATATATACTGATTATTACAAATGAGAGTATTTTTTTATTAAAAAACGTTTTTCACATTTCTAGCTTAAAGTTTATGTAATTAAGACATTTTAATGTCTAAATAATGATAATGGCGTCAGAACCCCCCCCCTCTGTGTCATGACACCTCCCCCCCCCCCCCCCCCGGATCCGCCTATCTACAGTCTCCAATGCGATCTTCGTGATCTCTTACCTGATTACTTTTTGAATGATTACCAAGAGTGTTCAGAAAATCGGCTAATTTGCAGATCCTCTTTACAAATCAACGTAAATGCTTTACTGTCAGCAATATTCATCAGACCTTCAACATTTTTTTCTGAACCCTGATGGATTACCGTGGCCATGTTTGAAAATCAGCTAATTTAAATACCTTTTTTTTATAATCAGATGATATTTGTCCTGTAGAATCCTGGGGCCCATCTCACTCAAACTCGTAACGTTTGACATTATCTCAACTTCTCATTTTTCCACTAGAAAAGTTAGAATCGATCCTAACATTGGAAAAGTTTGGATCGATCCCAACTTTTCCAATGAGAAATTTTAAGATAGGATAACAGTTAGAATGTCTAGTGCTATGGGCCCCAGACTTGAGGATCCCCCACGATTTTTTTTTATTTAACTCTTTCAAGCCTGAATTTGTCATCTTCATCCACTACAAGCCGCGAATTGCTGTCGCAATTCTCGACTTGTAGTGGATGAGATGATTTTAAGTGGGTGGGGAATTAAAGGAAATTGCCATGTATTGTTAAACTAGGTTTATGGAAATTTTCATTCTGAAACCCCTAGTTGTAGGAAAATTAAGTCTGTTTTCATGGATGTAAAATAATGCATCGTGAGGGCTTAAAGGGTTAATGTCAATTTCTGTGAAGTAAAATTATTTTCCATCAGTAGGAATTGTTAATTTTTGGTCTCAAATGACACAATGAGTATTTTAAAGCAGCCCCTTGGGATGACATCAATTTTCGTTTTTAGTTCCGTACTGAAGTAGTGTATCCCACGGATCATGTTTTTATTTTTTTCAGAATTTTTATATTTTTACAAATATTTTTAATCAACATTTCTATGAAACCAGAAGAAACCCAAACAAACTATTTGTATACCTGAAGGACGATCGAATGTTTTCACAGCATTGGGCCACATGCTGATGGCATTGGCCCAGCGTTGGGTAGACAATCAGTGCTGCAGGTGTGTCCTGACTATGAGACACCAATTAGCGGGGACTGGTTTGATCTTACCGTCTGATGCGTGAGAATATGTGATCTAAAGTGCTGAATATTGCTGACTTGTTTTGTTTACATGGCAATATACGACCTGGAAATACAACTATTTCACTCCTTTTCAGTGCTTTAAAAAATTTTCTTGACTTTTTCGTATTTTTAGTTAGGATCAGTAGGCTATATAGCCTCATATAAATTAAATTTTCAAAATTGACAACATTGAAAATGTCTCATCCCAAGGGGTCCCTTTAACCCAGGGATTTTAGTCGCGCCAGAATTCCGTCAGGCGTCACGTTTTTTGTGAACGCAAAAGCTCGAGAACTAGTGGTCAATTTTTTTTTTAATTTTAACATCACATTCCTAGCCACCTGGGTGTGTGCAAGTGATTGTATTAAGATGCTACCAAAATTCATAATGGCCGCAAAAACTCTGAAACTTAGTCAGAAATTATTCAAATTTTACTATGACATTCCCCACCATATGGAGATGTGCAGGTGATTTTTTTTCAAGGTGTTACTGAGATTCAAAATGGCCGCCACGGATCAAATTTTTTGTGGGCGCAAAAACTCAAATTTAAAGTAAAAAAATATTCAAATTTTACTATCACATTTCCCACGATATGGAGATGTGCAAGTGATTTTTTTTAAGGTTTTACTGAAATTTAAAATTGCCGCCACAGATAACTTCAATTTTTTTGTGGGCACTAAAACTTAACGTCATATAATATTTAAATTTCACTATCACATTCCCCACGATATGGAAATGTGTAGGTGATTTTTTTTAAGGTTTTACTGAAATTCAAATAGCCGCCATGGATGAATTTCATAATTTTTTTGTGGGCTAACACTTAAAGGCAGAAATTATTCAAATTTCCCGATCACATTCCCCATGATATGGAGATGTGCAGGTGATTTTTTAAGGTTTTGCTAAAATTCAAAATGGCCATGGATGAACTTCATAATTTTTGGGCGCAAAAACTCAAAAATAATTCACATTTTACAATCACATCTGTAAATGTGCAGTTGATTTTACTGAAATTTAAAATGGCCACAAGTCGACTTTTCAAATATTTGTGACCGCAAAAACTCTAACCTAATTTATGGCGGAGGATGATATAGGACTCTGGTTATAATATAATAATATTTATCCTGTAGAATGCTGGGGCCTATCTCAGTCAGTATCATAATTTTTTCTCATTTCCACTAGAAAAATAATGATCGATCCTAACATTGGAAAAGTTAGGATTGATCCTATCTTTTCCAATGAAAAAAAAGAGAAAGTTAAGATAAGATAACACTTAGAATGTTTAGTGATTTGGGCCCCAGATTTCAGTATCCCCCACGATATTTTTTGTCTTCTAAATGCAATTTCGGTGAAATAGAATTATTTTTCATGAGTGAGAATTGTACATTTTTGGTCTGAAATGACACCATGAGTATTTTTCACCCATTTATTTAAATCCAACTCTTCGACGTCTGTCCAACATTAAAACAACGCTGTTTTATAGTCACGTGTTTGTTAGGTCAATATTATTATTTCTCGAATTTCTTGAATAAAACACTATATTTACCAATATAACCATTAAATGAAACTGAGAGCCCTATGGCATGCATAGATGTGCATGCTATTACAAACACTCAAAAAACAACACTATATTACAAACACTATATTATTAGTATGGTCAACTGTTTCCGACGAAAAAAAATAGCAAGAGATTACAAGACAAATGTTGAATTACTTTATAAATAATTATGTTTTAATTACAGGAAATAAACATACATGTTTGAACTACTAGCATTAACCACGCTATCAATCAAGGAAGAAAAGTGTTGCACCCAGTCATAGCTAGTATTACACTCCGTAGCAGTGTGTGTGCCCACAGTGTAAGCTAGTATTTGTCTTAGGAAAGATGACACTCACCAGGTGGCGCTCAAACTGTGTTATTGCTTGTAGAGTTGTACACCAGGTGACGCTCTGTCATTTGTAACTGGGACAAGTGTGAATGAAGTCAAACTGTCACTTTTCGCCTAGGATGTTCATTTAGGTGAATTCATAATATATTACGTTAACAACAATCTATTTATTTGTTTGATTTTAAAGTTGAAAGTAGTGTAAAGAATGTACAATATCATTATTATTAACTGAGTAAAATGTTCTCCACTTTGGTTGACGAGAACAAGTCGAGACGAACTCTACGAGTCCTGTCAACGATGTAAGTGAAGTATATAACAACATAATATATAACAGTATAATATAAAACTAGATGTTCACCGCTTATATGTGTTGGTGTAGTTATCATGTTAATTCCACTTAAGATTTAGTGTAGTTTAAAATAAATAATATTATCAATGTACACGTTTGTTTTTGAATATATACACAGTAGATACAATTCATGATATGTACACATAACATAAAGATAGCTCACTATTACCCGTCAGTTTCCGGCGCCAAATCCAGAGATAAAATAGCTACATCATGTAGCAAAAAAGACAGGTAGAAACCTAACAAAAACATCTAAACGCGGCAGTGGCTGTTATATAAAAGGACATACACGTAGACTATGTGTGATAACAATAGTACAAATTATTTGGTATATAGTCCTTTGAACATATCATCGACATATACATACATCCCCTAAATAAAAGTATTGCAAGTAGTTTAAAATGCATCGGCTGACACGGCGTCAGCTCATGTAGCCGTCGCGCAGCCGAAAATGCCACCTATAGATATTAAAGGGACCCCTTGGGATGAGACATTTTCAATGTTGTCAATTTTGACAATTTAATTTATATAAAGCTATGTAGCCTACTGATCTCAACTAAAAATACAAAAAAGTCAAAAAACAATTTTAAAACACCGAAAAAGAGTGAAATAGTTATATTTCCAGGTCGTATATTGCCATGTAAACAAAACAAGTCAGCAATATGCAGCACTTCATACCACATATTCACACGTCTTGGCCGAGAAGATCAAAGCAATCGCCGCTAATTGGTGTCTGATTGGTGTCTTATAGTCAGGACATGAGGTGATACACCTGCAACACTGATTGTCTGCCCAACGCTGGGCCGACGGCATCAACATGTGGCCCAGTGCTGTAGGAACATTCAAACGTCCTTCAGCATGTGTTTAGCTATACAAAAAGTTTGTTTGGGTTTTAAGCGGCTTCATAGAAATATTAATAAGAAATATTTATAAAAATCTAAAAACTCTGAAAAGAATAAAATTATGATCTGGGAGATACACTCTTTCATTACAAAACTAAACACGAAAATTGATGTCATCCCTAGGGGCTGCTTTAAATACACTAGTATAAGTGCAGTCCTCTTCTCAAACTAGTCAGGAGGGACTCATGTGATGCTGTATGGAAATGAAATGAAATAAATGGGATTTTAGGCCACCTTAGTGCACATATAAGCTAAACTGGGCCAGGAGAGGGTGGTGAGATGAATGCGATGACACCGCCCTCCAGACATAGGATCCGAAATTCGAACACTGGCGGTCTGAGGTCGAGCACGCTACCTCTCGGTCAAGGAGGTTCCCCACAATATTGAATCATTACAAGTGAGCGGGGTAGAAACATCTTATTTCTTTGAAACTTGAAGGCAAGAGTGGGGTTCGAACCTGCGATCTCCAACTTTCCAAGCGGAGTGGATGGTATAAACCACAGAACTGGATTCCAGTTCTGTGGTATAAACACACCTTAGAGTCTTCTCCTCTCACATCGAGCATTTGGAGCACTACAATGATACCAGACGACTGAGCAGTATTGAGGTGGTTCAGGATCAACGCTCTGAAAAGAACCAGTTTAAAGGGACCCCTTGGGATGAGACATTTTCAATGTTGTCAATTTTGAAAATTGAACTTATATGAAGCCATATAGCCTACTGATCGTATATTGCCATGTAAATAAAACAAGTCAGCAATATGCAGCACTTCATACCACATATTCCCACGTCTTGGCCAGGAGATCAAAGCAATCGCCGCTAATTGGTGTCTGATTGGTGTCTTATAGTCAGGACATGAGGTGATACACCTGCAACACTTATTGTCTGCCCAACGCTGGGCCGACGGCATCAACATGTGGCCCAGTGCTGTAGGAACATTCAATCGTCCTTCAGCATGTGTTTAGGTATACAAAAAGTTTGTTTGGGTTTTAAGCGTTTTCATGGAAATATTAATCTGAAATATTTATAAAAATCTAAAAACTCTGAAAAAAATAAAATCATGTTCTGGGGGATACACTTCTTCATTATAAAACTAAAAACGAAAATTGATGTCATCCCAAGGGGCTGCTTTAACCTTTCTGCTAAGATAAAGAAAGACAATATTCTCAGATCGCTCAGCTGTCTGCTAGCTTTCCTACAATTTCCTCCTACAATCAAAATGGTGAAATAATTGCATTGACTTATCCTGAACACTGTGGGCTTTTAATTTTTTAGTCAAAAGGTCATGTAGCATGCAGTAATCTCGCATATTGTGATATTTTAGATGATCTTTACATTTAGGGTGAGCAGCGTGTCCTGACAGCTGACAAGTGACATCAGTCAAAAGAGAAAATAGTGTTTAAAGGGACTGCCTATGTTGACCTGCCAATTTAAAAAAAATATTTTTTATGAAGTTATTTAGCCTACTGATCTTAAAGGCTCATACCCAGGCTAAAATCATAAAAAAATCGGTGATTTTATCTTGACTTCTTAATATTACCATATGATGTCAACATTAGAGACCTGCGCGGGCAGCCCGCCCAGCGCGGGTTTGTGGGACTAAACATGTCCATAGACAAGAACTGCAAAGGTTTTTTAATTTTTGTGCGCATTTACCAGTTAGGCTAGATATATAGACAAAATACCCGTATTTCTTATATTTGACATGATTGTCCAAAATAAGAAATCAGGAATTTCTTCTCTATATTTTTTTGGCAAAGTAAGAAAAAAATCGGTGATTTTACTTAACCAAAACCCATAGTCTATATAGCTTGCCAGGAAAAACCTTTTTTTTTGCAAAGTTAGGAAAAAGTCAGTGATTTTACTTACCCGTAATCTGGGGGGCAAGCCTCTAAACCACCGACGTCCCGGCTTTCTTTAGATCCTGGATCCGTCATGATTTGTCCACACGTTGGTCCCGATCTTGGGTCATGAATACTTTCCATTTGGTCCTGAAAAGTCCGTAAAAAGTCAAGACTTTTTGTTTTTAAAATGTTGTGACAACCCTGGCAATATCACACAGTAAAGGCAACGATGACTGACGGCTTACTTTTCAAGTTACTACTGTTTGTCACTGTAATATTTATACAATGCATGACTGCCCTCTAGTGATTAAGATGGTACTAATCATAACGCCGATTACTGTTTTGAGTGAGTGGATTATAATTGTTTCATTATTACTCAGCTAACACGGGACGTTGACCCAATGTTGGTTTAATGTTGGGCCAGCGTCGTAGACGATGGCTCAACATTAAACCAGCATTGGATGAACGTCTCCTGACTGCTGGATACTCCCCCTGAGGCTGTCAATTAGACTGAGAGTCTTCTGTTACAGATAATGGCTACCAAGCTCTACCACTGATTCACACATCATCTATACGTGTCACCGTTAATTGCTACTTGTGACATCTTACTATAATTAGAAACGTTTATTGCATTTGCTGTGTCCTGTAAAATAACGTGTAAAAAAATGAGATTATAATCTGTGAGTGTAAGTTGAGAAATACCAGCTAATTTATACTTGCAAACACTTTCAATGCTAATTTAAATATAGCGTAACTCTTAGCGTTTCAAAATACCGTACTCCTACTTCAAATAACTTGTTTTTCAATGTATTCCTTTTAAATAGATAACAATGATAAACGGTATTGGCTCAAATTTCGCGGTAGCGAAACACAATCTCGAGCAAATAAAACATATTTTTTATTTTAAAACATTTTTTCATAATGAATAATTACGATAGCTTCTGGTGTTGCGAGAAGACGAACAAGTTTTGGCGAATTAATTACCCTGTCATGATTATTTCCTACAAAATATATCTGTGTTATGAAATGAGTGTTTGAACAGTAAGATTAGTAAATATTTCGGTGTCAAATTAAATCTATATCGAGAATTTTTCACCCACTCAAAGTTGTGTGTTGCGGTGGCGAGACAGAACTGAATTTACCATTGTCGTCTTCATCCACTACAAGCCACTGTCGCAATTCTCGACTTGTAGTGGATGAAGATGACTTGAAGTGGCTGGCAAATGGAAAAAAGATATCGGTATTATAAAAACAGTTCCATGAAAAATGTCGTTCTAAAACCCCTGGATGTAAGATAAGATAAGATAAGATAAGATAAGATAAGATAAGATAAGATAAGATAAGATAAGATAAGATAAGATAAGATAAGATAAGATAAGATAAGATAAGATAAGATAAGATAAGATAAGATAAGATAAGATAAGATAAGATAAGATAAGATAAGATGAGATAAGATAAGATAAGATAAGATAAGATAAGATAAGATAAGATAAGATAAGATAAGATAAGATAAATGTTATTTTCGATCAGCATGGTACAGTTAACCATAAAACATTAGCCTGAGGCTATTCAACCGATCTGTGGTACTAAAATCCAACAAAGAATAACATCAACAATATCACATAGTATGCATCACATAGGTCTTTTCAAAACATTGCATTATGTTTTTCTAGTCCTGTTTTAAAAAATATTACCTTCTCTTTATTATTATAATACTAATATTATATTATAGTCGAATTATCAATTACTATATTATTGCATAGACATATTTATATATATATAAATTATAGCAAAATGGTTTTATCACAGAGTTAAAGCCGCTTCTTGGGATGATCAATTTTCATTTTTAGTTTTGTAATGAAGTAGTGTATCCCCCAGATCATGATTTTATTTTTTTCAGAGTTTTAAGATTTAAAACAAATATTTTTTATCAACATTTCTATGAATCCGCTTAAAACCCAAACAAACTTTTTGTACATCTAAACACTTGCTAAAGGACGGTTAAATGTTCCTACAGCATTGAGCCAAATGTTGATGCCGTCGGCCCAGCGTTGGACAGACAATCAGTGCTGCAGGTGTATCCCCCCATGTCCTGATTATAAGACACCAATTAGCGGCGATTGCTTTGATCTTATCGTCCAAGACGTGGGAATAGGTGGTGTAAAGTGCTGTATGTTGCTGACTTGTTTTGTTTACATGGCAATATACGACATGGAAATATAAATATTTCACTCTTTTTCTGTGCTTTAAGATCAGTAGGCTATATAGCGTCATAAAAAATAATTTTTCAAAATTGAGAAAATTGAAAATGTCTCATCCCACGGGGTCCCTTTAAGATTATGAATAAAATATCACAGTTACACTATATGCAAATTCAATTAATTTAATGACGTCCTGCATCAATGTATAAATATACTTAAAAGCAAAGATACAAATAATAATCCTAGAATATTTTAAGATCCTTGACATAAGAAATTAAGTCATTCTTCACAGATGCAAAATGAAGCTTTGATGCATCGTGAGGGTTGAAAGGGTTAACAGCTTCCATCTTCAAGAGAATCAAGTAACCAACATGTAACCAGAATGTATCCTCACGTTAGTGTGAACCATTTTAGCATGGGGACAAAATTGAGGTGTCAGAATCTGACGTCCATGGAAGTAAGATTCTGACGTCTACAGTCGATCCCAGCACTGAAAGAGTATGATATTGCTAATGGCCGTGGACCCATAACATATTCATTCATTTCTTTATTCATTCAAGTATACATTCATTCATTCATTCATTCATTCATTCATTCATTCATTCATTCATTCATTCATTCATTCATTCATTCATTCATTCATTCATTCATTCATTCATTCATTCATTCAATCATTCATTCATTTATTCATTCATTCATTCATTCATTCATTCATTCATTCATTATTGTATTCATTCATTCATTCATTCATTCATTCATTCATTCATTCATTCATTCATTCATTCATTCATTCATTCATTTATTTATTTATTTATTTATTCATCCATTTTTGTATTCTTTCATTACACCATTCCTTCATTCCTTCATTCCTTCATTCCTTCATTCATTCATTCATTCATTCATTCATTCATTCATTCATTCATTCATTCATTCATTCATTATTGTATTCATTTATTTTTTTATTTTATTCATCTATTTATTCATTCATTTCCATTCATTCATTCATTCATTTCCATTCATTCATTCATTCATTCATTCATTCATTCATTCATTCATTCATTCATTCATTCATTCATTCATTTATTCATTCATTCATTCATTCATTCATTTATTCATTCGTTTATCCAATAGTGTATCTAATGATTTTATCATTCATTCATTAATTCATTCAGTCGGCCACATTCCACATAATTCTCACACAACCATACCTCTCATGTAAATAGTGTTTTTCAGTTTCAAGACCAAATAAAATGCCACAAAAATACACAAAGTCGTTTGTGATAGATGCTCATTGAATCAAAGAATTATTACATTTTCCAGATGGCAATTGTACATAAATAGCGGTGGCGGATCCAGCATCTGAATAAAGGGGGGGGGGAGTGAAAAAAAGGAGGAAAAAAAAAAAAGAAAAAAAGGACGGTTTGGTAGATTTTAACCATTTTATGGGATTTTTCAAAGCACTTACTGAAAAATAGGGGGGCCTCTGGATCCCAGCATAAATAGACATATTTTTTGTCATTTGAAGCTGGGATGTGCGTTAGCAATTCCAGCTTCAATAATTGACAAAAAATAGAGACATACAATTCAACAGGACAAGGGCTTACTCTTATAGCGCGGGGATCCACTTGAGTCGTCAGAATTTGACATCAGATTCTGACGACTAAAGTCGGTCCCAGCACTGTAAGTGTAAAAATATTTCTAATGGCCATAGACCCATAACACAGGTATTTAAATGAATCAGAAAGAGCTAACTTAGACTGAACGACAGCCCTCTCACTCCGCTGAGGCACATGGACAGATGACACTGCTGAGGGAGTGTAGAGCTAACTAAGATACTTATGATGATTTCAAGGTGTCTTTGCCTCTCACTCCCCCCCCCCCTCTCGCGACGATCCGGGAAATCAAGACCACTTCACTTGATGACCGTCTTCGCGGATGAGCGGCAGACGATCGGCAAACGGGCGGCAGATGAGCGGCAGATAGGTGTAGTGAGAGGTGAGGATGGGAGCACTTCCTGTCACCTGCATCCGGGTGATTAGAGTAGTGACGCAGGTAATCGCCAGGAGGCATGATTTCCTGGTATATGATATCAGAGCATTATGTCTCGCTGTTGTTATGACTCCCTGTTCAGGTGAGGTGTGACCATGAGGTAAGCGACGAACCGGATGATACTTTGCGGAGGTGAGGGAGGGGGTAGGGGGATATGAGTTTCACTCCCGGAGCAAACTTTTTCCAATACATTTTTTTAAACTATTATCCCTTAAAGCGCTGAGATATTTAAACCATGGAGACCAGAGGGGTTTTTTTAATTTGAAATCATCACAAATGTCTTAGTTAGCCTTTAACGATTTATTTGGATACCCATGTTAGGGGGCTACCATTCAATATCCAGGGGGGGGGGGGGTGTGGAGATTTCGTCGCGGACAAATTATTTATTTCAACCCGGATCGGCGGTGCGCTGAGAATTTTAAATTTTATTACATGTTTATATACAACAGTTCTTGGAGTAAATTATTTATTTCACGCATAGTTTGTCCGAACTTATTTATTTATTTCAAAAATACTCTAACCCTACCCTTGGAGATAGAATGGTTCCCCCCACTTACGGGTATACGACCATTAGAAATCGTTTTACTCTTACAGCGCGGAGATCGACTTCAGAATCTGATGTCCAACAGGTTCCAATGTCTAAAATCGGTTCCAATGTCTAAAATCGATCCATGCGCTGTATAGGCTAAGGGTAGCATTTAAAAAACCCCATAGCCATATACATAGATCAGATCGATCTTGTCGCTGAATGAATTGTTGTTTTTAAACCAAATGCCTGCTCTTTTCGTCAGTTACTTTATCACATTTGTTTTGGAATAATCGCCCATTTCCATGATTTTTTCTAATAAATGGCGTGTATTTATCTGTCAAAACCCGTACTTCAAACGACCTTTACAATATTCCACTTAAGTTTAACAGATGTGAAAGCCGGTTGTGGAGTCTTTCCGCACTTGAGAAGGCTGGCTGACTTATTGTTTCAAGCGCGCCAAAATCACAATGACAGCGGCTACCGTATGGGGGCGCTGTAGTATATAGGGTGACAGGGGTAGCTTCTTACTTTACAAATATTCTGAGACGGTACATAGCAAAATTCCGACAGGATAGAATACAAATGGCGACAAATATTTCAATAAAGAAACTCTTTCAATATAATGAAATTAGTTAAATATTTTTGGTAGACGCTCGTTTATCAAATAATTCAATTTGAGAGATGACTATTTTTTACCCGGTATGACTTGGCCGCCTAACTCATTTTACTGCGCGATGTCATCAGGGTAACTATTTTTTAGGTCAAGGAGAAAGTACAAAATTCGATAGATTCGTAGATCCAAATGTACAAGGCGCGAAGCGCCGAGTATCTTCAGATCTACGAATCTATTGTAATTGATTTCTTTCTTCTGGTTAAAAAACACAAAGATTGTACATGTGTTCTGAAATGATCTGAAATGTAAAATCACAATTTTAATAGTCAGAACCATTAGCCACACTGTGTCATGTTAACACCGGTATATTGTGCCGGACCTGGCCAGTACCAAAAATAACAGTAGATTACAAGATCCGAATCTACTGTTCTAACAATATACTGATGTCATTGTTGGTACATTTTAACCCTTTGACTTCCAGGCCGGGGTGCATGCCAGGATCCAGATATACTGGTGTAGGAGTTCCATTTTTCGTCATTTGAAGCTGGAATTGCTAACGCAATTTCCAGCTTCAAATGACGAAAAATACATAAATGTAGTATATATTTGACGAAAATTTTTTGTTTGACTTTTTACCAGAATCATCAGATTTAAACTCCCACTGTATTAAAACAATCAGAACATAATATCATACAAGTAGAGAACACACATCCTAACATAACTTAGATATTCCACTCTGATTATGACTAAGTGGGCTGAATATTAGACAAGTAAGATATGATAATAGGAACCAACACATGATAAACAGAAGGTGGCAATTGACAGAGAATGGAAGTACGTGGGGTTAGAGGGGGTGAGAGGGGGTACGACCTCTGACCCCTAGCAAATAATGGCACGAGTCAGACATCCGCTCTCGGCCGTGTCACCCCCGCAGTTGACATTCTACAAGTACCCCTTCTCCTCTAAAGAACCATCTATGTCCAATACAAAGCCAAAAGGCAGTAACTGCTTACTTGGGTAGAAATTATTGCTTTTTAGCTTCGCACGATAATTATATTGAAAAAGAGGGTATTTTACGAACCAAGACTAAAAAACGTATATGCTATACAAAGTTAAAAGGCAGTAAACGCTTTGTTGTGAAGTATGGATTTATTGCGTGTTGACTGCATACAGGCTGTGTGGAAACAGAAACACAAAATATTTGAAAACATTTATACAAAGTTGGTCCAACGTTGAAGACGTTGGACCAACATTGTATAAATGTTTTACAAATGTTTTGTGTTTGCTGGGGAAACAGAAACAGCATATTATATTTCTGGAATCCGGACTGAAAACTGCATTAAACGCCTGTTAATCGCATTAAAGTACGAGCGTATGATATGAGATATTACTCCAACATAAAGATGTAAGCCTACATGTCCACTATAAACATAAAGATGTAAGCCTACATGTCCACTATAAACATAAAGATGTAAGCCTACATGTGTAAGTCTTTACAAAGCCGATCAAATGACTATATCGCTGCTCCATAGAGACAAAAGGCAGTAACTGCTTACGTTCAAGTAAGAAGTTAATGCTTTTTGAATTTGCACGGAAGATGGGATCAGGCATAGTGTATCTGCCAAGCAAAAAGGCAGTAACTTCTTACTTTCAAGTAAGCAGTTACCGCCTTTTGACTTTGCAGACCAGATTGAAGCCGTCCCCGTTTCTCTGTGAAGCCCCCAGCTTCAAATGAACAGTTACAGTCTTTTGACCTTGCACTGTAAGTCCACAGGAATTGTTTCACTTCCGTCGCGTGTGACACACGCTTTACGCATGCGCCAGGTATGTGACGCCGACAGCGGCAATCTCTCAGATACAATGTTGTTGTCCCTTGTCAACGTATGGTAAGCCGATAATTATTATTACAAAGAAATAGGCTCGGGTCGTACCACAAAAAGGCTCGGGGGGGGGGGGGGCTACAAGAAAGGGAGTTTATTTATCACAGCTACCATAGGCGGAGGGGGGGTATTTTGGAGGGACGAGCTCGCCACTTTGATTTAGTTATGATTTTTTTAAATATTAATTTAACACGACACACTAAGGCCAATAATCTTATTATTTTGACTCTTTAATAGGTTTTCAAAATAAGGAGTAGGGATAACATTAAATCTCATTCTTATTTCTCTTTTAACTGGTAAATACGTAACCCCAAATTTAAAAAGTTACGCACTTCTAGTCTATGGAGTGTTGAAAACTTAAGAACATCAATGAGCCAAAAATGATGATTTTGACCTGATTGTGTCGCTTTAACACTGATTTTATTCATATGTATGTTATTTATGTGATTGTTTGTGTACTATATATCCGTTTATATTTAAATCATAACTACTAGTAGTGTCCAGAGATTTTAATTTGATTTAATGCTTTCACTGAGTATCTTTGTTACTAATATGCATACTAATAAGTACTTATTTTTAGAGCGGAAAACCAATATTAACATGTCTGTCAAACAACCAAAGTGGAATTTTTTATAGAGGCGATTGATGTTACTCATGACATTTTAACTGTATATGTAGAAATTGTCTTTAGTAATTATTGTGAGGGGCTGGTGAGAAATCATATATTAATGATGTATCATGTATATAATTTGTTGTGTGGGAGCTAATTGTAGAGGCTTAATTGAAGTCTGTTTAGCATCTCTCCCAAGTGATACATACTTATTTGTTTGATAGCTTATGTTTTTTTGCTTATTATGTAATTTTTTTTTTATTGTATATTACACAAAAATGATATAATATTTTATGTACTTAATTTGTTTATAATAGGTATTTACCTATATAATGTCACAAAATAAATTGATCCACGTGTTTTGGTACCTCGACCTTTTGGTACCGCTGACCTCACTCATGATTCAATTCGTCACAACTAACTGTGAACTCCCCCATTCAATTCCCGCTGGTTTCACCGTTTAGTGATTGTTGGGATTAAAGGGGAATATTTAGCCTTACTGGGAACCGGAAGTAGTGATAAGCAGATGTGTCTTAGAGGGGGGGGTGACTAAGACAAGTTTCCTATAGAGTAGAGGACTAAAGGATAGGATGGGCCAGGGAGGAGGTGGGGTGGGGTGAACAAAGGTAAACTTTTACATGAGAATCACTACCATGGCTATTATCTTTCTCTCAAGCAATTTATTAGATTGAATATTGTTTTTTAATAATATTCTTCAGTGGACTTTAGTGAACATCTATCACCCCAATATATTTACAAGATCTTTCAACTAGTGTTTTTTATGCACAATTTCTCGATATTTTTTATCTCAATAACAAACCCCCCAAAAATTTTGCCATCCCCCCCCCCTCGCAAGATATTAAACCTTACAGCGCGGGATCGACTTTAGGCGTCATAATCTGCCGTCTTTTGATTTCAGAATCTGGCGTCTAAAGTAGATCCCCGCACCGGAATTAGAGTAAAAATAGAGCTAAACTAAGACACCTATGGTGATTTCAAATAGAGAAAAACCTTTAATGTCCATGATTGAAACAAAGATAATTCAGCGTTGTAAGGGTTGAATGAGGCGTCCTTAACACCAGATTTATTTAAAATAACGACATTCCTAGACTCCCCCCCCCTCCTGAATCGAAGCGACGACCAGATTAAACAGATTTCCCATTTGGACGAGATCAAGCTGGACCAAATTGCTGGATGTCACTAAAAAAATGGGTCGTATTCTCCAAGTATCTTAACTATAAATTTTAACTTGAATATATTACCTTTAACACCCAATTTTTTGCTTAAAGTTACGATCTATCCTCATACTTACATGTATTTGGTTGTTGTAGAATTTATCGACGTTATTTCAGAATATTAATTAAAGATTTTCCAATCTCCAGGCGGGGGGGGGGGGGGTGCTGGAGTTTTTGTCGCGGACAAATTATTTATTTCAACCCGGCTCGGCGGGGCGCTGAAATAAATAATATATTTTTTTAACGCTGAGTCCACCCGAAATTATTTATTTCAAAAATACTCCAGCCCCTCCCCCCTTGGCCCCCTTAGCTTGGTTTGAGACAATACGACCCCAGATTTGTGCTGCACAATCTGAAGTGCACTGTGAGAGGATCTGAAATGAAAGAGCAGACCCCAATAAGTGTGTCGCCCCCTTACCCTTGGTGTTTGTGACAAGGTCATCAAGTGGGCCACCACAGTGAACGCTCGACAACACCGCTCTGCAAAGCTAAAAGACCGTAAGTGTTTACTTATAAAGTAAACACTTACGGCCTTTTAGCTGTGCGCGGTAGAACAGATAGAGTTTTTTGAATTACCTGAACACGACCCCTTACCTTATTATCGCCTCATCTTGCCCGGCGGAAATTGGTGTCAAATTTTAAAATTTGCTGCCAGACAAGCCCCTGGGTTAGTTGTTTAGGATCGGTAATTGGGGCTTGTTACTGGGTTCACCCCGGGCACAGATTGACATGTAGCTAAGGAGACATTGGTCCAATGCTGGCTCGACCCTTATATAGTATTGTATAAACCATGGAGACCAAAGAGTTTATTTCAATTTGAAATCCTCATAAATGTCTTAGTTAGCTCTTTCCGATTCATTTGAATACCTGTGTTATGGGTCTACGGCCATTATAAATAATTTATTTTTTTCAGTGTGGTATAGTCTTTATACGTCAGAATCTGACGTCTATGGACGTCAGATTCTGACGTATAAAGACGGTCCCCGCGCTAAAACGCTGGACCAACATTAAATCAACATTGATTTGAGGTGTTTGCTGGAATTAAGCGCACACGACGTCTACAGCATAGGCCATCATGCAAATTATCACTGCTTTGTTTACTTTCAAGATTTTCAAACGTACCCCAGTGACATTGCCGGTGTAAATAGCATGCACCTCTCAGTAGCTGGGCCTATACTCACAAATAAAACCTGTTCTTTTTAACAAAATAATTCACTATTCTTACGTACAAAGTTTAATAATTGATCTTGATTTCTACACGGAACAAGACAATTATCTATAAACAGACTGACCAGTAGGCCTGTCTCTTCATTTAAAATTAGCTGGTTTCACAAATGGGACCGATTAAAAAATGGGACCACTTTTAGTCAGTCCCATGGGTGGTCCGACTTGTGAAACCAGCTGTAGTTACATATTCCTTACAATTACAGCATGTTCAACCTATCAGTTTATCAGACCAGTCTATCACCTGACGACAACAGCTAATCATAGTCCGTCATTCAATTATTATTTAAATATAACCTGGAATACCATACTAGAGTCGATTTGCCCATTTGACCAATGGTTGCTCTGCACATAATACGGTGCAAGACACAATCTGGGAATGTGATAAGTACGATTGCTGATGCATAACATCAACAGTTACAGCTGGATGTGAATTGATTTCCAAGAAAATGATTTTCGAATTTCAACATTTTCGTTGTTGTGGTAGCTTCGTGACAATGTAGGTGAGTCATGCTGCGTCACGCGTCACCTTGTGAGACATGACACGTGGATCCAATTATGGCCCAACGCTGGCCCATCGTCTGAGACGCTGGGCCAACATTGGGTCATTATTGGGTTGATATATCGTGGTTTTTGAGGACAACCACCCAGAATGTATCATTTCCATAACCTGTTCACGCAGGACCCACCTGTGCTGGAAGAGATTCATAAGGCCATTATATACACATGGGAAAAGTTCGTTACCCCTTCCTTCCTTCCTTCCTTCCTTCCTTCCTTCCTTCCTTCCTTCCTTCCTTCCTTCCTTCCTTCCTTCCTTCCTTCCTTCCTTCCTTCCTTCCTTCCTTCCTTCCTTCCTTCCTTCCTTCCTTCCTTCCTTCCTTCCTTCCTTCCTTCCTTCCTTCCTTCCTTCCTTCCTTCCTTCCTTCCTTCCTTCCTTCCTTCCTTCCTTCCTTCCTTCCTTCTTCCCTTCATTCCTTCCTTCCTTCCTTTCCTATCTGCCTTCTTTCCTTCCTTTCTTTTTTACTTCTTTCTTTATTTTCTCCTTTCCTTCCTTGCAACTTTCCCTCCGTCCTTCCATTATTCTTTCCTCTCATCTTTCTTTTATCCCTTCCTTCCTTCTTGTCTCCCTTCCTTCCTTTCTTCTTTAATTTTTTTCCTTCTCTCTTTCCTTTTGTCCTTCCTTCCTTCTTTTCCTTATTTCCTTCCTTCTTTTTTTCTTTTTCTTTCCTTCTCTCCTTCCTTCTTTCCTTCCTCTTTCCTCCCTTCTTTTCTTCCTTTTTTCCTTCCTTCCGTCTTTCCTTCCTTCCGTCCTTCCTTCGTCCTTTTTTCCTTCCTTCTTTCCTTCCTTCTTTCCTTCCTTCCTTCTTTCCTTCCTTCTTTCCTTCTTTCTTTTCTTCCTTCCTTCCTTCCTTCCTTCCTTCCTTCCTTCCTTCCTTCTATCCTTCCTTCCTTCCTTCCTTGCTTCTTTCCTTCCTTCCTTCCTTCCTTCCTTCCTTCCTTCCTTCCTTCCTTCCTTCCTTCCTTCCTTCCTTCCTTCCTTCCTTCCTTCCTTCCTTTCTTCCTTTCTTCCTTTCTTCCTTCCTTCCTTCCTTCCTTTCTTTCTTCCTTCCTTCCTTCCTTCCTTCCTTCCTTCCTTCCTTCCTTCCTTCCTTCCTTCCTTCCTTCCTTCCTTCCTTCCTTCCTTCCTTCCTTCCTTCCTTCCTTCCTTCCTTCCTTCCTTCCTTCCTTCCTTCCTTCCTTCCTTCCTTCCTTACTTCCTTTCTTCCTTCCTTCCTTCCTCCCTCCCTCCCTCCCTCCCTTCCTTCCTTCCTTCCTTCCTTCCTTCCTTCTTTCCTTCCTTCTTTCCTTCTTTCCTTCCTTCCTTCCTTTCCTATCTGCCTTCTTTCCTTCCTTTCTTCTTTACTCCTTTCCTTTCTTCCTTGCAACCTTCCTTCCTTCCTTCCTTCCTTCCTTCCTTCCTTCCTTCCTTCCTTCCTTCCTTCCTTCCTTCCTTCCTTCCTTCCTTCCTTCCTTCCTTCCTTCCTTCCTTCCTTCCTTCCTTCCTTCCTTCCTTCCTTCCTTCCTTCCTTCCTTCCTTCCTTCCTTCCTTCCTTCCTTCCTTCCTTCCTTCCTTCCTTCCTTCCTTCCTTCCTTCCTTCCTTCCTTCCTTCCTTCCTTCCTTCCTTCCTTCCTTCCTTCCTTCCTTCCTTCCTTCCTTCCTTCCTTCCTTCCTTCCTTCCTTCCTTCCTTCCTTCCTTCCTTCCTTCCTTCCTTCCTTCCTCCCTCCCTCTCTTACTTCCTTCCTTCCTTCCTTCTTTCTTTCTTTCTTTCTTTCTCTCTTTCTTTCTTTCTTTCTTTCTTTCTTTCTTTCTTTCTTTCTTTCTTTCTTTCTTTCTTTCTTTCTTTCATTCTTTCTTTCTTTCTTTCTTTCCCTCCTTCCTTCCTTCCTTCCTTCTTTCCTTCTCTTCTTTCTTTCTTTCTTTCTTCCTTCTTTCCTTTCTTCCTTTTTTCCTTCCTTCCCTCTTTCCTTTCTTTATTCCTTCCTTCCTTCCTTTCCTATCTTCCTTCTTTCCTTCCTTTCTTCTTTACTTCTTTCTTTATTTTCTTCCTTTCTTCCTTGCAACTTTCCTTCGTTCCTTTCTTCCTTCCTTTTTTTTCCTTTGTTCCTTCTTTCCGTCCTTCCATCATTCCTTACTCCTATTTTTCCTTCCTCCCTTCTTGTCTCCCTACGACTGGATTGATAAAACAATACCTAGAAAATAGAACGCAATATGTAAACTTTGATAATGTTAATTCGGACCATCAAAAAATTCCTACTGGTGTACCACAGGGTTCAATAATCGGTCTATTACTGTTTCTGATATATGTGAACGATCTCCACAATTCAAGTAAATTGTTACAGTTTATTCTCTTTGTCGATGATACAGCTTTATTTACAAAGAAAGGCATAAATAATAATTTAATAAACAGAGAATTTTGTAAAATATCTCTCTGCTTAAGAGTTAACAAATTATCTCTAAATGTACCTAAATCAAAATGCATATTATTTCATCAGCCACAGAACAAAATTATAGAACCGGAAATAATAATGAATGGGAACAAAATCGATTGTGTCAATAATTTTAATTTTCTCGGATTAAAAATCAATAAACATTTAAATTGGAACAACCATATAGATCACATATCATTAAAAATATCAAGAGTAATTGGGATATTGACAAGACTAAGACACAC
>OZ024917.1:3858527-3903527 GCA_964017125.1 Flabesymbios commensalis
ATTGATTGATTGATTGATTGGTTGATTGATTGATTGATTGATTGATTGATTGATTGATTGATTGATTGATTGATTTATTGATTGATTAATTGATTGATTGATTGATTGATTGATTGATTGATTGATTGATTGATTGATTGATTGATTGATTGATTGATTGATTGATTGATTGATTGATTGATTGATTGATTGATTGATTGATTGATATTAATTACCGCAGTTTGAATAAATTCCCTTGAATGGATCAACTAAATTAAATGATGCAAACATAATAGTGTAAAATTACTGTAGCTTAATTATATTCAACTATGCACTTAATAGTAAGCCACGATGGAATAATATAAAAATTTGAAGTTACGCTAACCTACATGTATTTCATCTGAGGCAACAGTATATATGGCAACAACTAAATTAAATTACTGTGGCTAGTAAGGGTTTACATTGTGCAGCAGGACTCCACAAATCATATTTCAGGAGTACGACAAGAGTGAATCATATTGCAAGAATTCGTCACAATATTTTTTTTTCGCATGTGTTTGTTTGAGATGCACGCACCACATCGCATTTTGTCAATACCCCTCATTGAATACAGACTGGTTAGCCTATTATCTACAATAAGAACGCCATGAGCTTACACATAAGATCTTATACTTGGGTACTTTTCTCGCCTTCAGATACGTGATTATCCTTTTTTTCAGCGATGAATGTTTTACGTCACTGTCATCAAAAGAGCAAAGATCAAAACAGGAATTAATTCTGATGTTTGTAAATGATTGGCCATGAGAAAGTACAGAGATAAAGAAGATCATGATTACACCCTGAAAATGTAAAAATATTTTGAATATTGTAAAATATACCTTATTAAAAAATATATATAATTTTTAATAACCATGAAATTTGGTAATTTATTTATTCAATATAAAACATCGTTAAGGCATTTTGTGATAGAAGAATTATTCTAATGCTAAAATACCTTTATTAGTTGAAAAGCGAAAATAAATCAAGGCGTTTCATTAAAAAATACCGCAATTTAGATTTTTGCAGACCCATGCTATGGGATCAAAGGCTTTGATAGAGTCTATGAAGAGCTACCGGTCATCTGACGACCTTTGTGGTGCTGTCCAGCGGCGCCCAGAGAACACACCCTCAACTCAAGTATGCGCTCAACCCGAAACTATTTGTTACTTGATGAAGACTAATCTTGACCGCTCTGACCACGGCAAGTACAAAGAGGGACACTTTGAGCACCAAAGGCTACTCATGGTGTAATTAAGATCACATAGCGTCCACATGGCATCATTAAAACGTTTTTAGCAATAGAAGATGGAAGTACAACAACATTAATGTTGGAATATGTCAAAATACCTTTACCAGTAAATGTATTTTGACATATTCCAACATTAAAGTTGTTGTACTTCCATATGCTGGAATATGTCAAAATACCTTTACCAGTAAAGGTATTTTGACATATTTCAACATTAATGTTGTTGTACTTCCATATGTTGGAATATGTCAAAATACCTTTATAAGTAAAGGTATTTTGACATATTCCAATATTAATGTTGTTGTACTTACACCTTCTATTGCGAATCAAATACGAAGAACAGACATCTTTAAAATCCAAATGCATCACATCGAGTGATTAAAAAACATGCCATCTACAGTATTTATTGCAGTGCGGACTTATTGAGATATTGTCTCTTTTTGGAAAGGACAATAAGATTGTTTTCTTACAATGCGTATCGTCAATTTTCTACATCCAGGTTGTCTAATGACAGAAAAACAATCATTGACCTGGCTATGTTTTTCTTGTTATTTGAAACTAGATCTGCTCACGCTATTTCCAGCTTCAAATGACAAAAATTATATATGTCTATGAAAAAAAGTACATCCCGAAATTAAGTTATTAGTTGACAAAGTGATTTATGAATTGCTCAATTTATTGTTATTTTACTCGGTTTAAGGTATGACTACAATGTAAATTTCACTGGTGGTTCAACCCATGTCGAATTATTTTTTGTAATTTAGTCATTTTATGCAGAATAACATTTCTAGCTTCAAATGACGAAAAATGTTTGCACTTAATAAAAATTTACATCTCCTAAACTGAGCTATTTGAAAAACACAAATTTAAATTTCACTGGCAGTTCATTTTGTTTGAAACCTGTTAAGACCATGTGAAAGAAATGTATGACTACAATGTAAATGTCGGTAGTAGTACTTAATAAGTACTGGTACTTAACATTGAGTGTGGTCAGTTGAGCAGTTCAAGGTCGTGGTTATTGGACATAATGATGGACAGCTGCTCCGGCAACAGGTCCCACACAATCAGCCCATACACGGCGGTCACTGCTAATTTGAAGGGAATTTATTGGCGATTCACCCCAGCTATCCAGCAAACACGATGCGTTGACCCAATGTTGGGCTGATGTTGGCCAGCGTCATAGACGATGGGCCAACCTCAGCCCAACATTGGGCTAACATCTTGTGTGTGCTGGGTAAACACTCTCAATTCTATTCAGCTTAAAATGTGAATTTACACCGCAATTCCCACCACAATTTAAGACGAATAAAATCGATCTGTTTTGATGAAATATCCAGGTAAAATATCTCAAATGAAGGTTGGGAACGACCTTATTGTGACGTATTTTTTCGATTTTAATTCAATGAATTTTATTCAAAATATGCTATGTGGTGATAAAATACGACGCCTGGAGCCTGAAGGGTTAACCCTTAAACTGTTAATGCCATTATTTATTAGACATTTAACTTTTACAGTGCGGGGATCGACATTAGACGTCAGTCTACAGACGTCATATTCTGACGTCTAAATTCGATCCCGGCACTGTTATTAAAATCGAATTATTTCTAATGGCCGTATACATATAACATAGGTTTTCAAATGAAGCTGAATAGGACATTTATGATGATTTCAAATTGAAAAAACCTTTGATTTCCATGATTTATACAAAAAAATTCAGCGTCTTAAGGTTTAATGACAGTTATTGGGAACCAAACAATGTTTGTTCTCAAATTAACCAAGTATGAGTAATTTTCACCCACTTGAGGTTGTGGATCGCGATAGCGAGACACAACTTCAAGTGGGTGAAAATTTAAATTATTTAATTTACCGGTTTTATAGTCAAGATGTGGGAGATTAAGGATCACACCTGGACATGTCAGTCCAAATATCCCCAGATACTCACATACTATGTGTGATACTCCAACTGACCGTGTAGACCTTAGTATTAGAAAGTACATTCCCGCCATTCCACGGCTCTAGTCTAATGACAACTAATTCAAATGTTAAGGGGGCGACCATTAAAATAGCAGGGGTCGTGCAGCTGTTTGGAAATAAACAGTTATGTCATTTGAAAGGCTGATGTAAAAATATCTCTGGGCAACCTGGAAATAAAAATCCACTTTCAAATTGTGTGGATTTTTTTTAATAGACACTTTTTGATAAATGTTCTCCGAAAAAAACTTAAATAATCACAATTTCTGAAAAAATCACCCTCCTCTTGCTCGGGCATCTATTTCACGCAACTGTCATTTGTCATTTGTCTTTCTCTTTTCTCCGTGGAGTAGTAACCGTGCTGATAATAGTTGCAAAAAAGTGGACCAGAAAAAAATAACCCATCCAGACATTTAAGGGTTTCTATTTAAAGTACATAAATATTTCATAATTTAGTGCTTGAGTAATATTTTGGTGTTTTAAAGCGTAAGGTATCTAAGATACCTACCATCCACCATTTAAGCAAGGTTGTTATAATGACTAAACTGTTGATTTAACAATATTTATTTATATTTTTTATTGTTAAAATATTGTTAAACTAAATCATTATAACGATAAAATTAAAATTAAAGAAGTGTTGATGCGCCAGGCAACGTGACCACAAATTAGGTGGTGGGCTAGTTACTAAACATATTAAACAATAGTCATATTCAAATTAGGTGGTGGGTTAAACTCGTCAGACACTATAAATATTCAACAGTACTCATATTCAAATTAGGTGGTGGCTTAGTCACTTAAACTTTAAATTTTAAACATCAGTCATATTAAAGTCAGGCGGTGGGCTAGTCACTTTAAATACTAAACAATAGACATATTTTCGAAGTAGAGGGTTCTTTATCTGAAATTGGAACTGTGTTTATAAAAGAATGGACGCTATTTCGAATGCTACAAAATTGCCATTAGTATGTTTTTAGACGACATATGGAATGCGTATTTCTTATTTCTGTGAATATAACAACAACCTCATGCGAATGTAGAATGCTTGAGAGAACTTTGCTTATTAGGGCGGGTTTATTTATAGATGCTAAATTAACAAAATTTGTCGATTTAGAAAAAGTACGTTTTCATTAATGGGTATATTTTTTGTCATTTCCAGCTTCAAATGACGAAAAATAGTGACAAGGACAAGGGTTATTACTTAACAGACCATCAGCAGGTAGAGGGTTAATTCCAACAATGGCATTTGTAGACGTCCTAATGAAATCTAACAGCCTGATACTATCTGCTACTTTAAATAAGTAAAAGCAAACGACCATTCTGGCTAAAACGCCACTAACACCCACCCTTTAATGATTAGGGCTTAACATCTGCAAACACGTCATATTCTGAAAGAATTAAAATATTTATAATGGTCGTAGACTCATAACATAGGTATTCAAATGTTGCCTAAAAAATATCTGATTTATAAAATGCCTGTGTATAATATACCTTCTACAAAAAGCATATTATAAAAAGGCTATTTTAATCACCTAGAAGTGGAAATTTCGGTAGCAATTCCCACTTTCAGGTGAATAAACAAATAGAAAGTTTGATCCGTGTATATGTCACATTAATAGATTGATTGATAGTATCTCTGTACTTCGATTTTGGGGATTTGAAGCAAAAAAATGTTTACTAACCACACAATATGTAGCGCCGTAGGGAGCAAAGAGTTCACAGTAATTTATGTGTGATCTCTAGATCACGTGGTAGGTCACGTGTGAGGACAGACCTCTACCGCAGACACATTTCACACGTCAAGTCGTTTAATGCAACCACAACACTTTAAAGGTTAAGGCAACGATACAGCTGATGTTGTGTTGTGTTGTGTTGTGTTGTGTTTTGCTGTGTTGTGTTGTGTTGAGTTGTGTTGTGTTGTGTTGTGTTGTGTTGTGCTGTGCTGTGCTGTGCTGTGCTGTGCTGTGCTGTGCTGTGTTGTGTTGTGTTTTGTTTTGTTGTGTTTTGTTGTGTTGTGTTGTGTTGTTTTGTTTTGTTTTGTGTTTCGAGTGTGTTGTGTTGTGTTGTGTTGTGCTGTGCTGTGCTGTGCTGTGCTGTGCTGTGCTGTGCTGTGCTGTGTTGTGTTGTGTTTTGTTTTGTTGTGTTTTGTTGTGTTGTGTTGTGTTGTTTTGTTTTGTTTTGTGTTTCGAGTGTGTTGTGTTGTGTTGTGATGTGATGTGATGTGATGTGATGTGATGTGCTGTGCTGTGCTGTGGTGTGCTGTGCTGTGCTGTGGTGTGCTGTGCTGTGCTGTGCTGTGCTGTGCTGTGCTGTGCTGTGCTGTGCTGTGCTGTGCTGTGCTGTGCTGTGCTGTGCTGTGCTGTGCTGTGCTGTATTATGCTGTATTATGCTGTATTATGCTGTATTATGCTGTATTATGCTGTATTATGCTGTATTATGCTGTATTATGCTGTATTATGCTGTATTATGCTGTATTATGCTGTGCTGTTTTGTGTTTTTTACTGTTGTGCTCTGTTCTGTTGTGCTATTTTTTGTTGTACTGTGTTGTGTTGTGTTGTGTTGTGTTGTGTTGTGTTGTGTTGTGTTGTGTTGTGTTGTGTTGTGTTGGCTCTGTTGTGTTGCGTTGCGCTGTGGTTTGTTGTGTTGTGTTGTGTTGTGTTGTGTTGTGTTGTGTTGTGTTGTGTTGGCTGTGTTGTGTTGCGTTGCGCTGTGGTTTGTTGTGTTGTGTTGTGTTGTGTTGTGCTTTGTTGTGCTGCATTGTGTTGTGCTATGTTGTGCTGTGTTGTGCTGTACTGTACTGTGTTGTGTTGCTTTGGGCTGTGTTGTGATTTGCATTGCATTGCATTGCATTGCATTGCATTGCATTGCATTGCATTGCATTGCATTGCATTGCATTGCATTGCATTGCATTGCATTGCATTGCATTGCACTGCATATTGACAAATCAGTAGACTAACCATCTTCACCTCAAAGCCGGCGATATATTTATTTGAGATCCTAATTTGTCACCACTGTGTCAAATTTTGCGACCACAACTATGAAGAATAAAAACATTATACAAAAGTTTATAAAGTCACTTTGATATTTATTTCCACGCCTGAATAACGTTGCGTAATAATACACTGTATGTGTAACCAAAGACTTGTATGCTTACGTGTTTTAACGAAATCAAGAGACAACAGTTTCAATGATTACCCTTTAGAGTGCGGGGATCGAATTTAGATGTCAGAATCTGACGTCTGTAGACGTCAGATTTTGACCGCTAAAGTCGATCCCTGCGCTAAAGTCGATTTCTGCTGGCCGTAGACCCATAACATAGGTATTTAAATGAAACGGAAAGAAACTAAGACAATTTTGATTATTTTAAATTGAAAACACCCCTTGGTATCTATGGTTTTTTCAACAATATTTCAGCGCTTTAAGGGATAAAACACCGGGTGACCGTGTGAGGGAAAGATCTTAAAAGTTAAGCTGATGATGTCTCTGATGGCTCATGTTATCTCTCCACCATAAAAATAGTCAAATATTACAAAATACCTTTTAAGTTTATTATCTAACACGAAATCCCAGGATGCCGTCATTATAGTGGATTATATATTTTTTTATAACGTGAAATGTATTTGAAATATGCCTTGTGGCGTACTGTGCCTACACATGAGATACATGGTTTGAGGTGAATCGCTTTGTCGATGATAACAATCAAATAAGTAGGTGGATAAACCTGTACTTTGTATGAAACGGTACTTCAAAGCTGAATTTGTCATAGCTTACCACTCTGTTAGGTAAGATAGACTTAGGCTACAGTTAATCATTGGTCAAAGAAAATAATACTGAAGATTACAGTCATTATAATTTAAAACCTACTGAGAAGTATTTTTCCTTTTAAATGGATTTAAAATTTTGAGTAACATTTTTATTCTATTTTTAGTAAATACTTTAATGACACTAATTAAAGCCATTTTTATTTCTGTTCTATTTATTCTTTTACAAATTTACATATCAGCACCTTAGAGGTGACAGGGTGTCTCTCCCAGTTTGTTAATTAGAAGATACACATTTTCAATACAAAGAGCTGTAATTATATGTTTTGTATAATGATATATTTTGTATATGCATATGCATATATTCAGAAATGTATTATGCTTTTCTGATATATAGTATATTTTTAATTTGTATATATATCATTCCCATTATAATATTGTAATTTTATAAATGTATTATATCAATGAATGCATTACAGGGCACATATTAATAAAATAGCACCTTTGTTAATATGTATATACCCTGTGTAAATACAAAATTGTTAGGAGTATAGAAATCATTGATTATTTGAAATATATGTGCACTTGAAATACTAGTATCAGGTTTTTAATAAGAAATAAGCGTTCAATTTGCCAGACTGGCATTTGTTTTGATTCAAATTGAACATATTTAAATAGGGTCTCTTGGTGCATTAAAGGTTAAATGACGGTATTATTGTGATGTCAATATTTATCTCCCTCCGAAAAAATAACACAACCACATTAATATTATGGATAGTAATTATGCATTTCTGATAGTAGTCTGGATACGAAGCTAAGCGAGAAACAAAGTCGTCGAGCAATGGTTAAATGCTGGACAACCCATGTTATTCTGGTAATATTCAAGAGTTCTTTTCTACACATACCGTTCATTACTTAACAAACACTGAATCTCAGGTAGGATTACAACGTCTTTTGATCTTAGAAGGTTAACCATTGAAAAGCCCCAGTCACGCCTAAACCCTTAATGCGCCGAAAGATTTTCATATAAACCAAAAGACTCAGGTTTCTTCAATTTTAAGTCATCATCGCGCCGAAATGTTTTTAAATGAACCAAGAGACAAAAGTGTTTCAGTTTGAAATCATCATAAATGTCTTAGTTGTCGCTTTCCGCTTCATTTTAATACCTATTTCATGCGTCTACAGCCATTACACCTGTCTTACTGTTTGGGTGCGGTGGTCGCCATTAACCCTTTGAGTGCGGGCGACGCTTTTAAGCGCATTCATACTGTTTTTCCACAACTAAAATTTGACAGAAATTGAACAAATATGCACGTATGAATCTTGAGTAAAGCCCCCATTGTGAAATTTAGCAGGTTTAATTTTTGAGTGAGGAGATATTTTCCTTTCATTTGAAGTTTTGCGTGAGCAATTGCGTGAGCAATGCCAACTTCAAATGAAAGGAAAATGTTAAGTAGTAATGAAGCACTTAAAGAGTTAAACGTCAGATTCTGAGTCTATGGACATCAGAATCTGACGTTTATAGTCGATCCCCGCGCTGAAAGGGTTAAAGCAGTCGTTTTTTACAATTTTTATCGTTGACGGCGCCTTGCAATTAAAATGTTAACTCTGGACGCTCTAATTTTGTTTTTTACATATTTCGACCGTTTTTTGTGATGCATTATAATTTTACGTACAATCTCAGATAAATTGTTAATGTTTATTTTCCGTTAAAGTGATTTGATCATCAACATTTTAACCAGACAACCCCTAATTTCAATGTGTTTTAACATATTTTATAGCCACGTTTTAAAAAACTTTTTTTGAGGCATTATATGAGGGCGGGGGCCCTAGGGTAGTGGTTAGCACCGCTGCCTTTCACGCCAGAGTTCGGGGTTCGGTTCCCGGTCTCGGCGGTTTCAAAGAAACAAAAATGTTTCTTCCCCATCCACGTGTGAAAGTCAGTATTGTGGGGAGCCTCCGTGACCGAGAGGTAGCGTGCTCGGCCTCAGACCGCCAGGGCTCGAATTTCGAATCCTGTGTCTGGAGGACAGTGTCATCTCATTCATCTCACCATCCTCAGGAGGTTCTCCTGGCCCATTTTAGCCTATATGTGCACAAAGGTGGCCTAAAGCCCGATTCATTTCATTTTTTTGCATTATATGAATTGTACAGAATCAAGGATTTTTCTACCTTAAATTCAATTAATACTAGTAAATGAACAAAATACCCTCGGGCGGGGCCGCGTCAGTAATGAACTGTCTCTCTGTCAAAGAAGGAAAAAATATACATGGTCTTTTTACAAAGGTCATCAATTTAACGAATATATTTAATTTCTACAGCATGTGAAAATACACTTCTTCACAACCTCATTTGCGGATGAATATTGCAATGGCCAATTCAGGATTGAAAGGGTTATTAAATTGCCTCCCTCGGCCCTTAATGTGTTAACACTCCCGGGAAGTTAAGTCCCAGGCCTTTTAACTTTGTACTTCCCGTTGGCCTTTTTTGCTATCACGCCGCCAGATCTCGCCACGTTCTCGAGACATCGCGCCGGCTCACCGAGATCTGCTCCCAGATAGCACGGTGCTCTGTTATGAAGCCTCTTAGGTAATTAAAATCCCCTTGATCTCGGCTATTCAATTCAAATTTTCTGCCACTTAAAGTTGTGTCTCGCTACCGCGATCCACAACTTTAAGTGACATAAAATTATTTGGATTTGTAAAATTAAGTCAGACAGTAAATCAGTCTCGCACATTTGAACTTATTTTTCAGTACTAAAAACTAATCACATAAATGGTAATAAAATCACACAAATACTACAATAGTTAATATATACGACGTCAGGGCTCTAGGACTTAACATGTTTTTGATCTGGGCACTTACACAGGGGATCTGAGCACTGCACACGGCTGACTGACCCTAGGTCAGCGACCCTTGTCATGCCGGGGTAGGATATAATAATAATATATAATAAAAATAACGTCTTTATCGAAGGAACTGATATAGGCAGGCAATAATATACAAAATCTTTAAAACAAAATGTTACGAATTGTATGAATGAACAAAACATAATACCAACCTACTGTGCACAGCCCAACCGTGGGGCCCTCATATATAAACATACAACAAACATATATTGTTATAAGATGTTCTTCATATATTTAATATTATCCCAGCAAAACAAGACTCTGATGTGAATTGTGGTGTTTTGCCAGCTTCGCAGACGGTGGCCCAACACCACATCTACATTGCATCAATGTCTCGTGTTTGCTTGGTATATATGGTATTCATCTGGCCAACATTGGTCAACATTGGGCCAGTGTCTCGTGTTTGTCGGTTCTTTAGAGATTTTTAACAGGATTTTACGTACTTTGCTTTTCTTTGTGCTAATGGGGTTGTAAACTTAATCTGGTTGATGTTGTGCAGTGACCACTCAAGTTAATACGACAGCCCGGTGTCAGCGGCACCTTTAACAACCCATTATTTAAACAGATAACACCTCTAATAAAGTGTTATCTTGTCTGTCAGCATACACATCTTAAATACCGTTATCAGATTGGTAAATCAGAAGGCATTTAAAGACGACATCCCTTCGCGATTTTTCTCACCATGGTAGCCATTCTCGTGCTGATTTGTAAGTTTTTTATTATTTTGATCGATGTTGTGGCTGTCTACTCACTCACTCACTCACTCACTCACTCACTCACTCACTCACTCACTCACTCACTCACTCACTCACTCACTCACTCACTCACTCACTCACTCACTCACTCACTCACTCACTCACTCACTCACTCACTCACTCACTCACTCACTCACTCACTCACTCACTCACTCACTCACTCACTCACTCACTCACTCACTCACTCACTCACTCACTCACTCACTCACTCACTCACTCACTCACTCACTCACTCACTCACTCACTCACTCACTCACTCACTCACTCACTCACTCACTCACTCACTCACTCACTCACTCACTCACTCACTCACTCACTCACTCACTCACTCACTCACTCACTCACTCACTCACTCACTCACTCACTCACTCACTCACCCACCCACCCACTCACTCACTCACTCACTCACTCACTCACTCACTCACTCACTCACTCACTCACTCACTCACTCACTCACTCACTCACTCACTCACTCACTCACTCACTCACTCACTCACTCACTCACTCACTCACTCACTCACTCACTCACTCACTCACTCACTCACTCACTCACCCACTCACCCACTCACCCACTCACCCACTCACCCACCCACCCACTCACCCACTCACCCACTCACTCACTCACTCACTCACTCACTCACTCACTCACTCACTCACTCACTCACTCACTCACTCACTCACTCACTCACTCACTCACTCACTCACTCACTCACTCACATCCAACCGTACGAACGCCAATGAGGACGGGGAAGCATTTCTTGTGGCCTCCAATTTAAAATGCCTTATGTTTGAAAAAAATGAATACCGGTTTTGTCAGTAGTGACTGTTGTTCATGTTTTTTTTAAATGTTTGTGTTGTAATTGCCGGTTATAATAATCATATTATTAAGGGCTGGTGGCTGCAATGGATCCTGTTTAGCTTCCATCCCAGGTGTACATTTACTATTTTATATTCCAATGACAATATTACTTATATTATGTACTTCATGTATATATTTTTCATGTTTTTTGTATATGTCATCTAATTGTTATGAATATTGTATCTAGTGCACTGAATAAACTGAATTGATTTGAATTACATATCTGGACCAGTCACTTTGATGTGCTTTTTTGGGATGTGGTTTGTGTCTCCACTACAAACGCCAGACATCGATCCATCATCAGATGCTGGAATAATGTTGTCTTTGACGCTGGCCCAACATTGAGCCAGCACTAGATTGATATATTGTGTTTCTTTTGAACTCAAGCCACAGGAATCTTACATCTCATTACGTTCCAGGAAGCGTGACATCAGAGCAGGGATGATATGTGTCACAAGGGGTGTAACAGACGTGAATGATAAAGGTGTGACCAGGAGATCAGAGGGGTGACAATCACTCGTAATGGGTGTGTCACGGGTCAAAGGGTGAGGGGTCGCAGGTCACGGGTCAGGTGCGATATCCACATCAAGAGTCTTTGAGACCACCCGACGCCAGAGTCAGTGTCGCTCATAGATTGATAGATATTATTGACGACGGGAAGTTTGTGTAGACTTATGCATCATTAAAATGAACAGTACATCATATCAAGGAGGTTATATAGATCATATTTAGTTAGCGAACGCCACCCTCCGCAACGTGTTACGGGTTTGCAAGCATTCCATATCTGAACCGTAAGATGGCGACTCGCGATCGATATCACCTATATTAACGCTCTCGAAATGCATTTTAATTGGGTTTCCCTAACTTAGTGAACATTTTAGCATCCACTCAGCTGATTTGGAAACATTCCATCAGTTATTTATCGTGTGAGAAAATTTTTAAAACACCTCCCGAAAAATATTTCGGCCATTTTAATCATTTGTGATGATGTGAGTATCTTACGTTTCAGATACATGCTGCGCTCTGACCCGGGACATAGTAGGGGGCGAGATCATTCTAACCAATCATATTATACAGTGCATTATGTTAACAAGGCAAATGATGTAATAAGGCAAGTATTAAACGCTTGAAAATAATTCAAAGAAATACTGTGTACATGTTAATGATACTAGACATGAGATATATGTTTTTGGCACAACCAGAGATAAAACAACTGGTATTACAATGAATACATCCTGGAAAGGGGAGAAACTAATCAGTAACCACCTGAGCCCCTATTCTTGGTATACTGATTCCACTTACACAGTGACTACAATCTTCAGAAATTTGTTTGTTTTGCACCTTAGGCCAGAGGCCTTTTTTGCACGAATAAATAAATTGACTACCATTTTCAGTCAACATGTGGTATAATTCTAAGATGACTTCCCCAGGTCCCGTATTCTCGTATAAGTTACGATCTATCGAAATATAAAATAATTAATTGAAACAAATGCTACGGACTAATATTAAATCGCCCGCGATAAAAAAGGAAATATAAAATACCACAGTTGAAGATATGCTATGTTGTTAGAATGGTGTTAGTGACTATCCGTCCATCGATAAAATTGGTCACAATATATAATGAGATATTCTTAAATATAACAATAATTGGTATATTTATGAATATCTCATTGTATTATTATCTCATTATATAATATTATTATAATTATTATTATCTAGCAAGTCCTAATTTGTGTCTGTCCAATTAAATGAATCTTAGTTTGAGTTCCATGCATACTGCCATAGATAGCCGTATAAACATAAGCAGTTAGAGCTGGTGAGAATAGCAGTCTACGGTCTAGCTATTCTCTGTGATTATTTCCCGGCCCAGTGCCGTGAGATGAGCAGTGGTGTGATAGTTGTGAGCGGTGACTTCAATCACAGAATCACTGACTGAGGCTCTTATTTTATCTTGTCACCGCACCCCACTTACTCCCTAATTACCCTGCACCCCCTTATGGTGAACAGAACACCCCCATTACCACCCTAGCACCCCCTTATGGTGATCTAAGCCACGTGTTGGTCTACCTGCCGTCACCAGGGAATCAGCCCCGCTGTTCACGGTGTCTACTCTGTCATTTTAAGTCTGTCCCTATAATCCCCTTGTGCCCCACCCTCCCCTGGGGTCTTTACCCGGGTGTGATCGCTACCCCCGGGGCGTTACCTAGTAACCGGGCGATCCGGTATTCAGATAGCAAGCAGCACGAGCAGCGATCTATATGCTGGTCTACTGCTGGCCCAACGTCGCAGACGGTGGGCCAACATTAGATCAACATATAGATTTACGTCTCGTGATAACAGACACGAGACTTTGATCAAATGCTGGTTTAAAATAGTGCTGAAGTAGTTTTATATGAAACATGGAGAACAAAGGATCAGTTCCAGTTTGAAATCATCATAAATGTATTAGCCATCTCTTTCTGCTTTATTTGAATACCCATGTTATGGGTCTATGGCCATTAGAAATATTTTATTCTTTCAGTGCGGGGATCGAATTTAGAAAAAAAAATTGTTTCAATTTGAAACCATCATAATATCGTAGTTATCTCTTTTCGCTTCATTTAATATCTATGTTATGGATCTACGGCCATTATAAATTAGAATTTCTTTCAGTGCGGGGATCGTCATAATCTGACGTATGTAGACGTCAGATTATGACGTCTATATGCGGTCCCCGCACTAAAAGAGTGAATGTCGTAGTCAGTAGGCCACCATTGGGCCAGCATTAGATCACCATCTGGTGTGATCATATAGCCACCACAAGGTGTCAGGTGGCGTGTTCACCCCTCATCCAAGTGGGCCTTCAAAAAACCCTGCTTATTAACACTTTCAAGCCTGAATTTACCATTATCACCTTCATCCACTACAAGCCGCGAATTGCTGTCGCAATTCTCAACTTGTAGTGGATGAAGATGATTTGTATTGGGTGAAAAAATAAAGAAAATTGTCATGTATTGGTAAATGAGCTTCATGGAAATTTTCTTTATAATACCTTCAGTTTATTAGGTCTGTTTACAATGATGTAAAATGATGCTTTAATGCATCGTGAGGGCTTAAAGAGAGACGTTGACCCAAAGTTGATGCAATGTTGGGCCAACGTTGTGGACGGTACCTAGCATCAAAGCACACAACATATCTTGCTAACCTTTGAAGCGCTACGTCAACAAATTAATTTTCACCCACTTGAAGTTGTGTCTCGCTACCGCGATCCACAACATCAAGCTGGTGAAAATTACTCATATTTGTTTAATTTGAGACCAAACATTTGCAAATCTTGATGTTTTTTATCACACATTTCGTTCCTAATACTGTGATTAAAAGGCTAATAAAGATGATTAACCCTTACAGCGCGGGGATAGACTTTAGTCGTCAGAATCTGACGTCTGTAGACGTCAGATTCTGACGACTAAAGTCGGTCCCCGCGCTGTAAGAGTAAAAATCTTTCTACTGGTCGTAGACCCATAACATAGGTATTCAAATGAATCGGAAAGAGCTGACTAAGACAGTTATGATGATTTCAAATTTAAAAAAACCTTTGGTCTCCATGTTTTATACCAAAATATATCAGCGCTTTAACCCTTTAACCGCCAAATTATTAAATCTGAATTTTCACACACTTGAAGTTGTGTATCGCTGACGTGAATCACAACTTCAAGTGAATGAAAATTATTCAGATTTTGGCAAAATGGAGGTCAACTCTTTTCATATATTGCTGAGTGATGTCACATTTTATCTTTAACATGTTTAAAAGGTGGTACTTATTGTACTAATAAAAAATGAAAACTTGAATAAATGCGGCACCGGCGGTTAAAGTCGCGCTTAACGCGTAAAGGGTTCACTGGGTTCTCCACCGCAGGATATCTAGTAGCACCCCCTCCCCCCCCCCCCACAAAAGTGTGCCCCTTCACAAACACGACAAAACGCAACAGTCACACGCTATTTTAAAACAAATAAAAGAGCAAAGGGACAGATAGCATCTTGGCGGGGAAACATTAGTACCCAACGAGACACCAGAAGGCGTGAGCGGGAACAAGGGTGTATTTGGCGGGTTAAATTACATGAACAATGCCAGGGTATAGTGGGGTGTCTGTGTGGAGGGGTGACTAAAAAGGGGTACATCATTCACCCCCTGGTAACTTAGCTTGACTTCTTCCACGTGTTCTTATATTTATTAGGACGTATATAAGCGTATATCTTTTTATTGCATAATATCGCGTTGTATCGCATCCAGATATGGCGCTAATCCAGCGAGCGCCAGGCTTTCAACGAATGTTGTTTGAACCGTTACAGCGCTGAATTATTTTTGCTTAAGCCATGGAGACCAAAGGGTTTTCTTAATCTGAAATCATCACAAATGTCTTCGTTATTTTTTTCTGATTCATTTGAAAACCTATGTTATTGGTCTACGGCCATTAGAAATATTTCAATTCTTACAGCGCGAGGACCGTTTTTATACAACAAAATCTGACGTCTACAGACGTCAGATTCTGACGTATAAAGAAGGTCTACGCGCTGAAAGGCTAGACCCTTTATCCTCCGGTCACGATTCTATAGATTTTCAAATTTGTAATTAGTACATTAAATACCAGTTTCAATACACGTTAAAGACAAAAACTGACATCAATCAGCCAGATTTCAAAATCGCTGACGTCCATTTTGTCGAATCTGAGGTTGTGAATCGCGTCAGCGAAACACAACATCAAGTGAGTTAAAATTCCAATTATATAAATGAACTGAATGGGGTTTTATGGCATCTTTGTGCACATATCTGCTAAGCTGGGCTATCCAATTGAATAACTTTGCAGTTAAAAAGTGATGTTTGCCCAGCATTAGCTAAAAACACTTTTATGGCACCTTACTCCTCAGATGAGCAAGCTCAGAGGCGCGACAATCAGTATCAGTGTTCGAAGTAGTATCTAAGTTAAGGCATGATTGTCAACAAGGAGCAGGACAAGAAAGGAAAAGCCAAATCAAATAAATGGGTCTTTATTAATATTCTGAAAGTCATTATCACGATGTTGATGTTATTGGCTTCAGGTTGAGAATTTCAGAGGGTAGATAGACCTGCAACAGAAAACGTCCCTGCCCCATTCTTAGTTTCTATTCGGGGAACATAAAGTTTTTTGTGTCAGTAAAAGACAGGAGCTATTTTGGGGGACAAGTGTTCTGGTTGATTAGAAGTCAAGTAGCCGAAAGCAAATGTGCATCTCATATTATTTTCCAATGAGATTTTGTAATTTGGTATCGTAGTAATAATGATAGTTGAAATGTATATCCCACATTAAATATGCGTACACTAATACATGTTTTTCACAGTTTTCAGTTTATTTTTTATATATATTTTTGAATGGAGACTTCCACTCCTATTGATTACCAGACTTTTAACTTAAAGTCAACAGAGCAATAATACAGTTTTTGTTTGTCGTCAGGCGCAAGTTGTAAATCCGTTGTTTAATATTTAGAAATCAGTTTTACATTTTGAAAGTAGAAGATATATTCAAATGTTTACATTTCCGTTCGTCTTTAAAATACGGACAATATCGCTAATAAAACAGTGATATTCGTCATGTGTGTTAACAAAGCAATTATACTAAATCCTGCGATTTTGTTTTTGCTTACTTTTGAAATTAAAAACAAAAGCAGATTCCATTTTTTTGTTATAACAACCATCTGCGCTTTATTTGGGGCATTAAGGATGATGTCTTTCAGAATTACGCATTAATGATGACTTTCTCAACATTGAAGACTACGTTTACAGCGTTAATGATGACGTTTACAGCGCTAAGGATGACGTTTACAGCGTTAAGGATGACGCTTACAGCGTTAATGATGACGTTTATAGCGCTAAGGATGACGTTTTCAGCGTTAAGGATGACGTTTACAGCGTTAATGATGACGTTTATAGCGTTAAGGATGACGTTTTTAGCATTAAGGATGTTTCTGGCATTAAGGATGGCGTTTACAACATTGAGGATGACGTTTATAACATTAAGGATTAAGTTTATAGCGGTAATGATGACGTTTGTAGAATTGAGGATGACGTTTATAGCATTAACGATGTCGTTTATAGCATTAAGGATGACGTTTAAAACATTAGAGATCACGTTTATTGCTTTAAAGATGACGTTTATATTATTAAGGATGACGTTTATTGATATAAAGATGACGTTTGTAGCATTAAGGATGACGTTTACAACATTAAGGATGACGTTTATAGCATTAAGGGTGACGTTTATAACATCAAGGATGACGTTTATAACATCAAGACTAAACGGCGTTTATTGCATTAATGATGACATTAATGACAATAAGGATAGTGTTTATTGAAATAAGAATGACTTAAAGCATTTAGGATGACATTTATAGCATCTACGCCTTTATCGCATTAAAGATGACATAATAACATGAATAATGACGTTTATAACAATAATGATGACTTGATATTGGATCCACCACTGTTAATGTTGTCCCAGCGTCGTAGACGGTGGGCTAACATCTAGCCAGCATTGGCAAATCGTCTGTTGTTTACTGAGTAAGTAGTAGGCCTACATATCTATTTATTATAATGACAAATTGAACCCCTGATTCTATTTTCCTATAAGTAGACACGGGGTTAACCCTTAGGGTGCTGAAATATTTTTTATATAAACAAAGAGAACAATTATTTTCTTTATTTGAAATCATCAGAAATGTCTTAGTGTTAGCTCTTTCCGATTCATTCGAATACCTAATTTATGGAGCTACGGTTATTATAAATATTGTACTATTTCAGTGCGGGGACCGATTTGTACGTCAGAATCTGACGTCTATAGACGCCAGATTCTGACGTACAAAGTCGGTCCCCGCACTGAACTGGTTATAATACACGGTTATAGCATTAAGGCGACACAACCGGGCCGAAATCATCATTTTTATTTGTCCATATTATGTCAACATGTCTAAAGACTTTAATTGAAATTCTAGTCTATCGACATGCTCATATATTATGGACATATCAAGAAGCAAAAATAAAAATGTTGACTTTTGGATGATTTTTGGCCTGATTGTGTCGCTTCAAGGATAGAGAAAGCATTTATTTATTATAATGTAAAATAGAACAACTGATTCTATTCTCCCTAATATGAGATACGAGGTTATAACTTACAGCATTTCGTGTTGATATATACGACAAGTAAAAACGCAGACATTTTTACCTACTAGCTTTACTGAACAGAGCAGCCCAGTAACCACAAAGCATTTGTATACCATTTGAACGATGTTGGACCAAAGTCGAAGACGTTGAGCCGACATTGTACAAAAGTTATACAAATGTTATGTGTTTGCTGGGAGTCAACTATTTCTAAGTTGACTGGTTGGCAGACAGATCATGATAGGGTGTTATTATAGTCTAATCTCTGGGGGTAACTTACACAAGTAGATGAAGGGCTGGTTGAAAGACAACCCGACCTGCATCAAGTCACTCTGTAATTACTGGGGGCGGGTTTGTTCAGCGCGAGCAGTCATACCATATGGTGGAAATAGAGACTGATGTAAGAGATGTAGCATTAACCCGTAAAACTCTGATATGTTTTATGAAAACCTTGGAGAGCAAAGGGAGATCAATTTGAAATCTTCATAACTGTTTTATTTAGCTCTTTTCGATTCATTTAAATACCTATATTATGGGTCTACGACCATTAGAAATATTGTACTCTTACAGTGCGGGAATCGACTTTAGTAGTCAGAATCTGACGTCTACAGACGTCAGATTCTGACTACTAAAGTCGATCCCCGCACTGTAAGGGTTACGAAACATGGTCTAGCAATGCGATGTATATCACCATTCCTTTTGTAAAGTTTTATATTTTCTACGTAGTTATTTTATCTCCGGTTTGCGGAGCGTTGAACATATATTATTATCATAAATAATGATGAGTAAAAAGAGTAATTAGATCTAACATGACATGTAATATTACCATACGTTATATCTCAATTCTAATTTTCAGCAGCATCAACCTGATTACTACTGTAATATCGCCATACCAAGTTAAGACTCAGACATATATTTTGCATTCGTATCTATGTGTATAAGGAATGTATTTAAGGGACCCCTTGGGATGAGACATTTTCAATGTTGTCAATTTTGAAAATTTAATTTATATGAAGCTATATAGCTTACTGATCTTAACTGAAAATACGAAAAAGTCAAAAAACAATTTTAAAGCACCGAAAAAAGGGTGAAATAATGGCCCAATGCTGTGAAAACATTCAATCGTCCTTCAGGTATACAAATAGTTTGTTTGGTTTACTTCTGGTTTCATAGAAATGTTGATTAAAAATATTTGTAAAAATATAAAAATTCTGAAAAAAATAAAAACATGATCCGTGGGATACACTACTTCAGTACGGAATTAAAAACGGAAATTGATGTCATCCCAAGGGGCTGCTTTTTTAGTACATGTAAATGTATGTGATTTTGCCGATACAATGTTAATTGTTGTGCAAATAAATTTGATTTGATTTTGATTTGATTTAATACACGTTCATTTTAATGATACATAACTCTATATAGACTTCCTGTCTCCATTAATATCTGTGTCTGTAATAATTTATTTGCCATTCAACATATAATCATATTCTAACATAGCTCTGACATAAAATTGTCAAGAAGGTTGTTAATTTCTATGAACAATAATATTATTTTTACTTAGCTATTGCCCCTTAGGCCCGCATACATTTCAATAAATTTTTGAATCAAATGAAATATTCCTGACATTGATAAAAAGGTATAGATGCTCGAGTAAACAAATAATTTAATGTGTAAGATGTTTATTTTGCAAAAAATGCAAATGTCATATCAAGCTGGAAATTGCGCTAACAATTCTAGCCTCAACAAATAGTTCAGCAGGACAGGGGTCAGATTAAATATATTTATGGGGTCAGATTAAATATATTTTGAAACGTTCTTTGCTACAGAATTAAGTTTTAGAGGGACTCCGTGGGATGACACCAATTTGGGTATTTTGTTTTGTATGAAGCAGTGTGTCCCGTGGGTCATCATCTCATTTTTTCAGATTTAAAAAACATTTTTTATAAACATTTCTAAGAATACAGAGAAAACCTGAAGAAACTATTTGTACACCTAAAGGATTGTTGAATGTTAGCACAGCACTGGGCCACATGTTTATGCTGTCGGCCCAGCGTTGGGCAGACAATCTGTGCTGAAGGTTACCCCTATGTCGTGAAGTTCAGTGTCTTTTATGCGATTAATTTTGTGATATATTGACATGAAATAAAGATAGCTGACAATAATTATCTGTCATCAGTTTCTTGCACGAAAACCCGGGATAAAATATCTAAAAGGTGTATGTTCTCTGGGAGTTGAAATGGCACGTGAATGAACAGGTCCAGTGACTCATCCATACACGTGTGCACGCGTGGAACAATGGCGTTAATGAATTAATTCACAAGTTAGACACTAAGGTGGTAGTGTGTAGGATCAGTTACAAGCGCCAAAATGGTTGCAGGCTGTATGGTCTCCGGGAGTTGAAATGGCACGTGAATGAACAGGTTTAGTGACAGAGGTGGGTGGTAACATGTGAAATCACCCATGCAGGTGTGCACGCGTGGACTAGGGCCTTGATGAATTAATTCACAAGTCGGCCACTAATCCACTCTTTCTCTGATCACGGTAATCTGGCGCCAGTAAAGTGTGTTCAGTGAGATCACGACTTCTCACGTTATAATCACAACGTCTGAGCCCACGAGACTTACGTGGCATGAACGTGGAATTACCAGAGTACGGGGATTCACAGGGCGTGGGCGTGACTTACCGGATTTTATCGTCTTATTCTTTTATCAGACATAATCCCGCACTATGACGACTTTACTGCTATCCATTTGTCGGTATTTATTTCATTTCCGTCCTGATGCTTTGTATTTATTCGGATTAACCCTTACAGCGCTAAAATATGTTTTTATAAACCATGGAAATCAAATGTTTTTTCTTCAATTTGAAATCACCATAAATGTCTTAGTCAGCTCTTTCCACTTCATTTGAATACCTATATGTTATGACTCAATGCCCATCATATATTTTTAATTCTTTCAGTGCGGGGACCGACTATAGACGTCAGAATCTGACGTCTATAGTCGGCAGAATCTTGACGACTATAGGCGTCAGATTCTGACGACTATAGACGTCAGATCCTGACGTCTATAGTCGGTCCCCGCACTTAAAGAATGACTGATTTCCAGCTTATAATATGATTTCAAGCTGAATAAATGCTAAAAATAGAATGAGCAAATTATGAATTTGTTATCTTGAAGTCTACCAGTTATTTTCCGAAACATTTGATGGGTCTAATCCGAAAACTATAATAAAAAAACATTCAACATTTCTCATGTACTCTTGTCATCGGTATATTATTGTGTTTGCTGCAAATCTTGTATGGGTCAACAAAAGAGACGAACGAGACAAGTCCTGATAATTTTTAATGGCTATTAAATTATATTTCGCATATAATTTAGTTTGAGAATATTTATTTCAAAAATACTCCGGCCACAGGCGGGAATTGAATGGTGGTTCCCTAACTGGTTACTGTTCAGATGACTTTGCGGGGTAGAATTGTTCACTGTAAATATCAGATATCCCAGTAAACACAAAACATTTGAATACCATTTACACAACGTCGGACCAGCGTCGTCGATGTTCGACCAACATTGTATTAATATTATACAAATGTTTTGTATTTGTTTGGATGCAACATAATGGAGTTGAATGATATGTAACATAATGGAGTGGAATGATATGCAACATAATGGAGTGGGATGATATGTAACATAATGGAGTGGAATGATATGCAACATAATGGAGTTGAATGATATGTAACATACTGGAGTGGAATGATATGTAACATAATGGAGTGGAATGATATGTAACATAATGGAGTGGGATGATATGTAACATAATGGAGTAGAATGATATGCAACATAATGGAGTTGAATGATATGTAACATACTGGAGTGGAATGATATGTAACATACTGGAGTGAAATGATATGTAACATAATGGAGTGGAATGATATGTAACATAATGGAGTGGAATGATATGTAACATAATGGAGTAGAATGATATGTAACATAATGGAGTGGGATGATATGTAACATAATGGAGTGGAATGATATGCAACATAATGGAGTTGAATGATATGTAACATACTGGAGTGGAATGATATGTAACATACTGGAGTGGAATGATATGTAACATAATGGAGTGGAATGATATGTAAGATAATGGATGGAATGATATGTAACATATAGTTGCAGTCAACTTCCACCAGCGTTGGGTGTTTTTCGCTGATTTCTCAGTCAATTCTGAATCAATTTCCATGAAATTTTGCAAGCACTCTTTTCAACTATTCCGGCGCCTACCCTGAAAATTTCGTGAAATTTGAATGAGTATTTCAAAAGTTAGACCATTTGACATGTAGTGGAATTTCGTGATTCAAGCTGATAGCGTTCAATGGGTTTATAAAGGAGCGTCACAATTCGCAAAAACTACATGTCAAATGGTCTAACTTTTAAACTACATAATATTTTTCCCTGAAATTTTCAGGGCAGGTGCCGTAAGAGTAGAAACTAACGCTTGTCAAATTTCATGAGAATCGGATGAAAATTGCTTGAGCAATGAGCGAAAAACATGCAACGCGAAAGTGACAGATTTAAAGTGACTTTTACTATAATGGAGTGGAATGATATGTAGCATAATGAAGTGGAATGATATGTAACATAATGGAGTGAAATGATATGTAGCATAATGGAGTGGAATGATATGTAACATAATGGAGTGGAATGATATGTAACATAATGGAGTGGAATGATATGAAACATAATGAAGTGGAATGATATGTAACATAATAGAGTGAAATGATATGTAACATAATGGAGTGGAATAATGTGTAACATAATGGAGTGGAATTATATGTAAGATAATAGAGTGGAATAATATGTAACATAATGGAGTGGAATGATGTTTACCATAATGGAGTGGAATGATGTTTACCATAATAGAGTGGAATGATATGTAGCATAATGGAGTGGAATGATGTGCAACATAATGGAGTGGAATGATATGTAGCATAAAGGAGTGGAAATATGTGCACAATAATAGAGTAGACTGATATGTAACATAATGGAGTGGAATGATGTTTACCATAATGGAGTGGAATGATATGTAACATAATGGAGTGGAATGATGTGCAACATAATGGAGTGGAATGATATGTAGCATAATGGAGTGGAAATATGTGCACAATAATAGAGTAGAATGATATGTAACATAATGGAGTGGAATGGTACGTAACATAATGGAGTGGAATGATAGGCTACATAATGGAGTGGAATGTTGTGCAACATAATGGAGTGGAATGATGTGCAACATAATGGAGTGGAATGATGTTCAGCATAATGGAGTGGAATGATATGTAACATAATGGAGTGGAATGATATGTAACATGATAGAGTGGAATGATATGTAACATAATGGAGTGGAATGACATACACCATAATGGAGTGGAATGATATGTAAGATAATAGAGTGGAATAATATGTAACATAATGGAGTGGAATGATGTTTACCATAATGGAGTGGAATGATATGTAACATAATGGAGTGGAATGATATGTAGCATAATGGAGTGGAAATATGTGCACAATAATGGAGTAAACTGATATGTAACATAATGGAGTGGAATGATGTTTACCATAATGGAGTGGAATGATGTGTAACATAATGGAGTGGAATTATGTTCACCATAATGGAGTGGAATGATGTGTAACATAATGGAGTGGAATGATATGTAGCATAATGGAGTGGAAATATGTGCACAATAATAGAGTAGAATGATATGTAACATAATGGAGTGGAATGGTACGTAACATAATGGAGTGGAATGATAGGCTACATAATGGAGTGGAATGATGTGCAACATAATGGAGTGGAATGATGTGCAGCATAATGGAGTGGAATGATGTGCAACATAATGGAGTGGAATGATATGTAACATAATGGGGTGGAATGATATGTAGCATAATGGAGTGGAATGATATGTAACATAATGGAGTGGAATTATGTGAAACATAATGGAGTGGAATGATATGTAAGATAATGGATGGGATGATATGTAACATAATGGAGTGGAATGATGTGAAACATAATGGAGTGGAATGATATGTAACATAATGGAGTGGAATGATGTGAAACATAATGGAGTGGAATAATATGTAACATAATGGAGTGGAATGGTATGTAACATAATGGAGTGGAATGATATGTAACATAATGGAGTGGAATGATGTGAAACATAATGGAGTGGAATGATGTGAAACATAATGGAGTGGAATGATATGTAAAATAATGGAGTGGAATGATGTGAAACATAATGGAGTGGAATGATATGTAACATAATGAAGTGGAATGGTATGTAACATAATGGAGTGGAATGATATGTAACATAATGGAGTGGAATGATGTGAAACATAATAGAGTGGAATGATATGTAAGATAATGGATGGGATGATATGTAACATAATGGAGTGGAATGATGTGAAACATAATGGAGTGGAATGATGTGAAACATAATGAAGTTGAATGATGTGTAACATAATGGATGGAATGATATGTAGCATAATGGAGTGGAAATATGTGCACAATAATGGAGTGGAATGATATGTAACATAATGGAGTAGAATGATATGTAACATAATGGAGTGGAATGATATGTAACATAATGGAGTAGAATGATATGTAACATAATGGAGTAGAATGATATGTAACATAATGGAGTAGAATGATATGTAACATAATGGAGTAGAATGATATGTAACATAATGGAGTAGAATGATATGTAGCATAATGGAGTAGAATGATATGTAACATAATGGAGTAGAATGATATGTAACATAATGGAGTGGAATGATATGTAACATAATGGAGTGGAATGATGTGCAACATAATGGAGTGGAATGATGTGTTACATAATGGATGGAATGATATGTAACATAATTGAGTGGAAATATGTGCACAATAATGGAGTAGAATGATATGTAACATGATGGAGTGAAATGATATGTAACATAATGGAGTGGAATGATATGTAACATAATGGAGTGGAATGATGTGTAAAATAATGGAGTGGAATGATGTGAAACATAATGGAGTGGAATGGTATGTAACATAATGGAGTGGAATGATGTGTAAAATAATGGAGTGGAATGATGTGTAACATAATGGAGTGGAATGGTATGTAACATAATGGAGTGGAATGATGTGTAAAATAATGGAGTGGAATGATGTGAAACATAATGGAGTGAAATGATATGTAACATAATGGAGTGGAAATATGTGCACAATAATGGAGTAGAATGATATGTAACATAATGGAGTAGAATGATATGTAACTTAATAGATGGAATGATATGTAACATAATGGAGTAGAATGATATGTAACATAATGGAGTGGAATGATATGTAACATAATGGAGTGGAATGATGTGCAACATAATGGAGTGGAATGATGTGTTACATAATGGATGGAATGATATGTAACATAATGGAGTGGAAATATGTGCACAATAATGGAGTAGAATGATATGTAACATAATGGAGTAGAATGATATGTAACATAATGGAGTGGAATGATATGTAACATAATGGAGTGGAATGATGTGCAGCATAATGGAGTGGAATGATGTGTTACATAATGGATGGAATGATATGTAACATAATGGAGTGGAAATATGTGCACAATAATGGAGAAGAATGATATGTAACATAATGGAGTAGAATGATATGTAACATAATAGATGGAATGATATGTAACATAATGGAGTAGAATGATATGTAACATAATGGAGTGGAATGATATGTAACATAATGGGTTGGAATGATGTGCAACATAATGGAGTGGAATGATGTGCTACATAATGGATGGAATGATATGTAACATAATGGAGTGGAAATATGTGCACAATAATGGAGTAGAATGATATGTAACATAATGGAGTAGAATGATATGTAACATAATAGATGGAATGATATGTAACATAATGGAGTGGAATGATGAGCAACATAATGGAGTGGAATGGTATGTAACATAATGGAGTGGAATGGTATGTAACATAATGGAGTGGAATGATAAAGGTTTGAGATTAGAGAACGTTTTGTTATGATATGGCTGGGATGCTGCAGATATTTAAACACTCTTAGCTGAGGGTTAACCTCTATTGCGATGCTACGCCAGTATATATACGTTCTCAAAAACAAATTTAAACTGAATAAAATAAATACCATTGACAAATATAAATGTTTAACCCTTACAGGGCGGGGATAGACTTTAGTCGTCAGAATCTGACGTCTGTAGACGTCAGATTCTGACGACCAAAGTCGATCTCCGCACTGTAGGAGTAAAAATAATTCTAATGGCCGTAGACCCATAACATAGGTATTCAAATGAATCGGAAAGAGCTGAATAAGACATTTATGATGATTTCAAATTTAAAAAAAACCTTTGGTTGCGATGTTTTTTTAGAAAATTAATTCCGCGCTTTAAGGGTTAAAGTAAATGATATCTTAATTAATTAACCCTTAAAGCGCTGAATCACTTTGTATAAACCATGGAGTTCAAAGGGTTTATTCAATTTGAAATCATCATGAATGTCTTAGTTAGCTCTTTCCGCTTCATTTGAATACCTATGTTTGGGTCTACGACCATTAGAAATATTTAGATTCTTCCAGTGCGGGGATTGTCTATATACGTCAGAATCTGACGTATACAGACGACGTCTACAGACGTCAGAATTCTGACGTATATAGAGAATCCCCGCACTGGAAGGGTTATTAACATTTTCAGAAATGTCTATTTAAAAAAAACCTATTTCTTGAAAGATGATCGCTAATACTATAGTAACAGTCAGCGTGGGGATTAACCTGGGCTCATTACAGCATCAAAGACCTGCAATTAATCCCCACGCACACACTGTACACTTTCCACCCTTGGGTAACAGAACAGCTTTCATATAGATGTGAACTGTTCGTGATTCGCTCATATAAGAGGTGTCTAGAGGATACATTTACTTACAAAAAGTTTCTAACATTTTAAACATTTAAAATGCAAAAATATTAAAGAATGTTGGCATTCACTCTTGGATTATGCTTATGAATTGAATGATTTGTAATAGATTTATTTGATTATATTTATTTCTTCTAATTATATATATGCATATAATTATTTGAGTATGTATTTATATTTATAATAGGGTTATACGTAGTTTAAACAAAATACAGTTAAAATGTCACGCAAGAGTTAATATTATAATTTTATATTGATGTGTACTTTAGGCGGGAACTGAAAGTGGACAAGGCAACAGACGAATTATTGCAATCAGGAGGTCTGTTAATTAGTACTGTGTATGACAGGCGCGTACACACATCTGTATACACCGATATACAAGTGTACACACGGGTGAACACGCGAGACTTTCAGCCATTGCTGGTTTAATGTTGGGCCAACGTCTACGACGCTGGCCCAACATTAAAGCAGCAATGACTCAGAGTGTCGTGTTTGCTGTACAGGTTGACAATGGAGATGGCAAGTTGTTGTCCACACAGTTATTGCAAACATTGTTGTTAAGATAACGGCTAATGATTAGTGCGGCCTTTGTTGTTGTGTGTTTTACACTGCTGGACTTAATGGCTTATTACTGATCAGGGAGGGGGGGGATTGTATTAATACTTCCGCGACCTAATTTCTTAAAAGTCAAAACGTCTTTGTTCTTAGAACTCTTCCTTCGTTCACTTTTACGTCAACCATATTTTACAATCACAAATTGGAGAAGCAGTTTGATGGCAATAATTTAATATTCAAATGCAAATCCAGATATTTTAAATATATATATTTTATAACAACAAAATACGCATCCAGCGTCAGCTTAACACAATTTGACAAATCATAGTCAACTTAAATTACCAACGTGTCTGAAAGTGTGTCGTCAAAATTGACATTTTCAGAAAAAAATACTCAAAAACTATTCTGAAGGCGACGAATGCCCGGATGACATAGTGTGTTTGTTTAGTTTTCTTGATTGATCAACCAGCAATGCTTCCTCTCCTTCGCACCAAAAGTAAGGTGAAGACTGTACCCAGAAAGCATCGCACGGCTGATTAGAAGAGCCACCTGGAGTATAACTATTAACATAAACAGGACGACAGTGGTCTACGGCTTTAGGGTGTTGATCTGCGTGTATAAGATAACAAGCATACATAGTCAGTATAAGTATTATTAATTATATGTACAAACGTGCCATACACAAGCCAATTAACAGACCTCCTAATTGCAATACATTGTCTGCTGCATTGTCCACTTTCAGTTTTTACAGAGTAGACATGAAGTATCAACATTTGCAACAAGCAATTTGAATTAATAGTTGCACCATGCATTACAATAACGTCAGTGTTACGACATATGACAAAATACCAAAATCAATCAATGAGAATTTAGTGAAAGTGGAGAAATTCAATATAGCCGCCATTTGCAAAAAATGTATCATATTGTTGTTAATAAAGGCTATTATATATTAACTAACTTGGTGCTGCCGGAAAACCTTGAAAGATAATCGGGAGTAATCACCGAACACTCCCATCATATATGTTTTTACAACACTTATAGGTTATTTCTTGCAAGCAAATATTTTTCAGCCGTTTTTTTCGTAATCTGTCTAGTTATAGAGACCATTCCAATGCAAATAATAAAACTATTTGAAAACTGTTAAAAACTAATGACAATAGTTCAACATATTTATATTGACAAATGCTACTGGAAGATTGAGAGATGGTGACATATTATGGCCATATCAGGGAACCAAAATAAAAACGATGGTTTTGACCTGATTGCGTCGCTTTAAAACATGATGAAACGAAATCTCACCTCCAGGCTATTCGTTTTTTTTCACGAGCCTCGTGCAGACCAGCGGGCAGGAGGAGGTGTAGGCATACTAGTGTCTGAGCAATTAAAAACTGACATTCATCCTCTGCCATCATTTAAAACGTTCGAAGCGATCTCTGCACGTATCGGTAACAATTCGTTCAGTGGTTTCGTTGTCTGCCTGTATAGGCTTCAAAACGGTACATATCAATTTTTTGATGAATTTCAAGATCTACTAGAGAGCATAATTTCACTGCATGACAATTTGTATATATTGGGAGATTTCAACTTACATCTAGATAACTCAAATGGAAACACAAAGAAATTCAATGAAATACTGACATGTTTCGATATCAAGCAGCATGTTAATTTTCCAACTCATGTTCATGGTCATTTCTAATTCTATCAAATCGTTTTTTTCGGCAGCAGGTATCCTGGTCCATCTTGCGGTCATATCAGAAATTGACTGTTGTAAGACTAAATGGAACAAAGAAAATATATTGTTTCAAAAAATAAACAAAATTGATTATGATTCGTTTCATTCAGATATTCTCAATTCGGATCTAATAAAGAAACCAGAGAAAGATCTCTCGGCAACCATCATATCCATGGATGACTCCGGAAATAATGAAGGCTAAAACCCTTCCCCACAATTTCGAACGAACATGGCGCAGATCTCGCACACATCTGGGTCGTTCTCGTTACAAACATCAATGCCACCTGTGTAATAGAATGCTGACTAAAGCTAAATCGAAATATTTAGCCGATGTAATTTCAGAAAATTCGGACAATTACCTCGCCTATGGAATTCAATAAATAACATTCTGCATATAATTCCATCTCCTGCTCTGCCAGAATTCACAACAGTAAAATCACTTTGTGATCTTTTCTCCAGGTATTTTGTGGATAAAATTGAAACTATCCAATCCAAATTTCCAGGTAAAGTACAGAATATTCCACAAGTGCAAAAACCAGAAATTAGATCCAAAATGAACGTTTGTGAAACCGCGTCAGAAGATGAAATTAAAAAGCTTATTTTGAGCTCATCGTCAAAATCATGTGATCTGGACCCCATTCCTACAAGCATAGGACATATTAATAACTCCGATCACTGACATAATTTACATTTCAATGGAAACTAGTACATTTCCTCAAAATTTCAAAGAAGCTCATGTAAGACTACTACTGAAAAAACATCTCTTCCTAAAAATGAGCTAAACAATTACAGGCCTGTATCTAACTTAAGTTTTATTTCCGAAATCTTAAAAAAAATAGTAGCTAATAGGCTGCAAGCTCATATAAAAAAATAACCATCTGTCACATCCATTACAATCGGCCTACAGGAAGCATCATTCTACAGAATCGGCTGAAAGTACATAACGATATCATTATTAGTATGGACAAGGGTGAAGTTACGGCTCTGACCTTGCTTGACTTGTTGGCCGCTTTCGGCACCATTGACCATGCTACATTAACAGATAGACTTTCTGATTGGTATGGAATATCTGGTCAGGCTCAAATTTGGTTTTCTTCTTATTTGCAAAATATGCACCAAACCGTAAAAATTAAAGACACTCTGTCAGATAAAGTCACACTTTCATATGGAGTTTCACAGGGCCCTGTGTTAGGACCAGTGCTTTTTACTTTGTACTTTACACCACGCAGCGCTATATCTCTAGTTTTGACACAAACCACCATCCTCATGCCGATGATACTCAAATTTACATGTCTCTATCAGTTTCAAATGCTAAGGAATCTTTTGAGAAGTGGCAACATTGTTTAATGGGTGTGTCGGCCAGGATGACAGGATCTAAGCTGAAGCTTAATCCTAGCAAGACAGAATTTCTTCTTATTGGGACCAAACTCCAACGAGAAAAATTCTTCAATAATTTCCCATGCTTAATTCTAGGCAAGACACAAATCCATCTACATCAGCTAAAATTCTTGGTGTACTATTCGACAGTAGCCTTAATTTCCGAAAACACATATTCCAAACATGTATGGCATGCTTCTATCATATCCGTGACCTTCGTCGAATTCGAAAAAGTCTGTCCTTTAGATCTTGCCAAGCAAATTGCAGTGGCACTCGTCGGTAGTAAGTTAGATTATTGTAACACCCTTTTTCACAATATACCAGAAAAAATATCGCTAGATTACAACGCATTCAAAACTGCCTTGCAAGAGTGGTAACCAAGGCCCCACGATTTAGTGGTTCCGTTCCAATTCTAAAACGATTACATTGGCTTCCTGTCAAGTTTCGCATTCATTTTAAAATATGCGCAATAACTTTCCTCGTATACAGACTAAGACTGGGTCAACAGCTTTCCTTATATCTGGTGCAGCCTTTTAGGAACGCCCTGCCTGTGCCAATACATAATGGCAAAACAATTTTAACATTCCGGAAATTACTGTATATGTTGAGCTAGATACACAGTTCCTCAAATTATTCCATGTGTGAGATGGTTTTTACCCTTATAACGCTGAAATATGTTTCTATAAACCATGGAGACCAAAATATTTTGTTCAATTTGAAATCATCATAAATGTCTTAGCTATCACTTACTGATTCATTGGAATACCTATGTTATGGGTCCGCGGCCATTATAAATGGTTTTACTCTTTCAGTGCGGGAATCGACTTTAGAGGTCAGAATCTGACGTGTAGTCGACCCCCGCACTGAAAGGGTTAATATAAATATATTTCGTCATTTTAAGCTATATATTGGGCCAGCAGTTCTAGCTTTAACCCTTTGAGCCCTCACGATGCATTAAAGCATGATTTTACATCCCTGAAAACAGACTTAATTTTCCTACAACAAAGGGTTTTAGAATGAAAATTTCCATGAAACTGGCTTACCAATACATTGCAATTTTCTGTAATTTTTCAACCACTTCAAATCATCTTCATCCACTGCAAGTCGAGAATAGCGACAGCAAGTCGCGGCTTGTAGTGGATGAAGATGACAATGGTAAATTCAGCCTTGAAAAGGTTAAATGAATGAGATCTAGAAACAAACAAGTCAGCAGTCATGTGTTAACACGACCCCAAGGAACAAGATGATAATGGGATTCTTTACATCGGTGCCGTAGGTGTCAATGACTTTTCCGGGGTGTTATCTCAAAGGAACTGCATATGTTGACATGTCAATTTTGAAACAAAAAAGTATATGAAATTATATCGTAATCAAAATATAAAAAGCACTGAAGAAGACTGAACTAGTCGTATACTGCCATGTAAATAAAACTGTGCAGTATGCAATACCTTTTATCACAAATATTCACCGTTTCAGACCGTAGAATCCAGGGTATTTCAAAAGGCACCGACGTTATTTGGTGTGTGAAAGTGAGGGATTATCCTGCAGCATCGATTGTATGCCCAACAACATTAATAGGTGGCCCAATGCTGTGCTAACATTCAACCATCCTTTATATGTACAAATAATTTGTTTCAGTTAGCTCGGAATTCTTCGAAATGTTGAAAAAAATATTTTTATAAATCTGAACATTTTGAAAAAATAAACATAATGTTCTGCGGGAAATGCTACTTCATTACAAAACTGAATACTAAAATGTATGTCACACCATGGATTTCCTCTAACATAATAATGTGTTTTGAATGATTTGTTTATAATCCAGAACTTGACAAAATGGACAGGGTCAGATTGGAATTTGGTTAAAAAAATTATGAGGGTTAATTAACGATTTTCAAAATGATTTCTGGACAATCAAGTTGTTGAAAAAGAGACTCAGGCTCCCCTCCCCCTAACCCCACCCCCTACTATGGATCCGCCACTGTTATTTTATTTTCGTTTTGAGCAATTCCCTTTCAAACACTGATGTCCGACAGTCCGAGACGCTGAACTGTGACCTTATTTTGGAGCTACTACGTCAGCCGAAAAAATCTGTGAATTATTCATATTTACAGTTTTTTTTAGTTCTAGTAGTATCTGTGTACAGTATCTGTCCGATTAAAGTATTCAATATAATTCTATAATTGACGCCAAAAAGCTTAATTTGTTGGATCCAAAAAAAAACAAATATTTGAAATTAAAAGTCCAAGGATCACCCTTCTACACCTTTGATGGTAATTATTTCAAAATTAACCCCTTAATCTGTATTTTTAAGAAATAAATGATCAAATGGTTATATGTGCCTTTTTTTGACAAGATAAACATCACATTTGGTGCGGCTGGTGTAAGTGGTAAAGAAAATGAGTTTCTGTACTTTTTTGACCCCTGTTAACCCCGATAGGCACATACGGCACAGGAGATTTTATGTGTTAAATTATACACATCAACTACATACCCTTTAACTTTAGGTGCATTATAAATTTGTTCGATGTAGGCCTATCCCTGTTATACCATGGTGCCATTTTCAGAGAAAATTTTAAAAGTCAAACCGATAGTGAAGTCCATCTGAGTAACTCTAATAATAATATATAATCAGTATTCCGGTATTAAATCCTAGACAATATTTTTTCTAAAATAACATCCTCCTGAAGCAATCGCATAGACTCCATTTTTTTCCCCCGGAAATTTCTTGAAATCTACAAAATTCCCTGACGCTTCCGTGACTTTGAACTTCCTCAACCTTTCAAATCTTACTGATCATTGGCCAACCTGACTATGTTGCAGCGGCGGTGAAAGGATAATCCATCATTTTCGACAAAAATTGGACAGCGGATGTATTGACATAAAATAATATAACAAAGTACACTTTTTATAAACAAATTGTAACCATTTATTCATGAAATGAGTGAATGTGCATGTGTATAATGGGAATGTATGGTATCGATAAATCTGATAATGATATGTATATTTGGTGAGAACATGTTTATTCGTCAGGTAGAGATTAAAGGGTCATATCTCCCACTTCGTGGAGTGGCAGATAAGACCTTTGATTCCCTAATGACATAATTGCATAACAACCCATAGGTGTGACACTTTAGTGTCAACACAAATGGTAAAAACATAACATATTATCACAGTGCGCGTTATATGCAAAACATAGCTTATCATTATGGATCCCTGGCACCCAGATGGTCGTGTGTGACACTTAAATGAGTGGCATATGTGACGTTCTGGTTGCTAGGGATCGCTCGAAACGACAAGGCCATCCACAATATCTTCAATCATGAACCACACTGCAATAAATAACGTCAACGTGGAAAATAACTAATCTGGGGCCTTCCCACTATAAATCTTAAACATGATATGTTTACTTTCTCTCATTTTCATTACTAAAGTTAAGATAAATCCTAACTTTTCTAATGAAAATGAGAGAAGGTTAAGATAAATCTTAATATTAGGATTCTTAGTGGGATGGGACCCAGGTCATATCTTAAAATCTAACAAATTATGATTACAAGATAGACACAATTCTACAATCGTTGTGGAGTGATAAAGAACATATATTATTCTACATTCGTTGTGGAGTGAAAAACAACATATATTATTCTACAATCGTTGTGGAGTGAAAAACATTACCATTTGCTGATCATCTTGAGTGATAAGAGCATCTGGTGAACAAAGTCATTTGGCAATAGTCAATATGAGAATGAAATAATCATGAAAGACAGCTAAGAATCATCAAATCTAGGCTGTTGGTTATGACAATGGATTAATTGAATGAATTGAATGTCTTTGAAATCTAATCAGTGTCCCTCGTTGTTCTGTAGCCGTGCTTATCAAAAATATTTTGAACGATTAGACGTAATTGGCGCTTATAGTGATGATTCTTTGTACAGTTCCTTCCACAGTTTACTACAGTTCAAACTTTATTTAAAGCGCTCATTAAAGGAGTCAAGTCGGGCTGGGGCTTTCACGGTTCATGCTTGTCTAAATCCCAGCAGACCCGATTTTGGTTTAATGTTGGGCCAAAATTGGGTCAATAGCATGTTTTCTTTGTTCGTTTTACAGTCACATAGACCTCGAATGATGTTCACAAATTCGGCATTGGGTCGACGTCTATTATGATGCCTATTGTTTTCCCATTTGGCATTGGGTCGACCTTTTTTATGATGTTCACCCATTTGGCATTCATTTTGCTGGGTTTGCTTCAGAGTCAAGAGTCACTTGTGAATATGGAGGTCATGTCATAAGGATCACCAATAAGTCCCGGTCACCAAGGCCTCCAAACACATTCCTCCATCTTATTAACAGCAACCAAGTTTCTGAACACAAAGTTGTGAGATGAGTTGATATGAGGACTGAGTGGTTCTCTCTTAAGTGGCTCCCTGTGAAGGAGGACTTCTAGTTTGTGCTGTTGTAATGTATGTGTCGTGTGATCATGGGGTGTGTTAGGACTTGGTGACCTGGAGTGGGAGGTGGAGGAGGCGAGGCTGGAGGCAGGACTTGATACTGGGGAGGACGTGGATGCTGGACTAGTAACGTACAATGGGATAGCTCCAGAGGCATCCATGTTGGTACCATGTTGATGAGGTGATCCAGCAGGTACCATTACTGTACCAGGATGAGATTGGGGTACCATAACTGTAGGCTGTGATGAAGCGGGTACCATAACTGTAGGTTGTGATGAAGCAGGTACCATAACTGTAGAAGGATTTGGTGATGAACCCGGTACCATGACAGTAGCAGGCTGAAGAAACACAGGTACTCCTTGCGGTGACACTGCCATTGACATGACACCAGACACAGCAGTACCTGGCGACACGACCCGCATACCGGGCAGAGCAGTACTGGCAGTGGCAATGGGTGATGTGTCCACATTCCTAGCCACACTAGTCTCTATGTAATTCGCCAGGTGTCCCATCAGTCGGCCCTGCACGTTCGAGTCCACATCCTTGACGTTCTGGAGGTACGCGCTCACCTCCTTGGCACACTCAGCATACCCCGCCACGTAGCGGCTGGTGACGTCACTACCCCTGTCCAGCGCCATCTGGCGGTGCTGGACGTCACGTAGATGACTGACCGTCATCTGTAAAATGTCGGCCTTCTCCATCTTAGAATAGCGTGATTCCTAAAACACACAAGACAAGAAAATAATTAATAAACATGCAGAATTGTTGGTCAAAAGTACAATCATGTAAAATAAACAATAAAAATATTACAAAAAAAACAGAGCAATACGAACTACATATAAAACCCTTTCAGCATCCATACTGCAAACATATCAAATGGTTAAAATTAGGGTTATTATTAGAGGAATATAACTACAAATTATTATAGCGCCAGAAATCAAATATTTGAAATTTAATTATATTATATTATATAATTAGAGGATTATAATTGTAATTATAGCTCCAGAAATCAAATGGTTGTAATTTATAAATATATGATTATAAGGTTAGAATTAAAATTATAGTCTCGGAAATTATAGTTTAGGGCTATAATTAGAGGGCTATAATTAGAGCTCCCGGGGTCGAAGGGTTTTAGAATCACAAAGGTAAAGACAGAAAACTACCCCAAATCCCCCCGCAGAGAACCCCCTCCGAGAAAATAACATATTCGCGGTGTCATCTGTAAGACTACGACCCAATGTTGGCGCAATGCTGGCACAGCGTCTACGACGCTGGCCCAGCTTTGCCCCAACATTGGTTCAATGTCTGTCGGGTGTCGGTGTCATACACCAGACTGGGGTCTTTTGTCACCAGAATGGAATGAGCGAGGGGTGGGCGCCTCTAGTCACTACCACCCCCTACCCTAGAGGGCAGTGGAGCGTGATGTGAGGACGCGTGCCAATACAGGGGGCTACAGTGTATCTAGAGGCGTTGGAATCATTCTGGGCCAACGCCGTAGACAGCGTGCCATTATTGGGTCAACGTCGGGTAACCGTATCATTTCCAGTGACAGGAAGCGGCGTAAATACAATCTAGTTTAATGTTGGGCCAGCGTCAACATTACGGCAACAAACACCTGATTTTAAAAATATATTTAAGATGATATTAATTTTGAGACAGCAATTGTAACAATAGTGATTTAATATTGAGCCAACGTCACAGATGCTTAATCAACTTTAAATAAATATTGCTGGGGTGCCCAAGGCTTGAAAACATTGACTTTACTGACGTATGTAAGATATGTAAAGCATTTATCTTTGAATGTAGGTCCAATATTCAAACAACATTGGTGACATCGATAGAGTTTGAAATCAGTGACTTGACTGATTTAGAAGTGACAAAGCCACAGGTGTTTCCCCCCCCCCCCCTCCCCGGCCACACACAACATATGGAGCCCCTGACAACCATAATAATGATGTGGTGGACGATGATGATTAAGTGCACTGTGTTGTGCCAACAAGCAGTTTACCCGCCAAAAACACCCTCGCCCCGAGCTCTCTAATGTCTCCAAAACACACTTTTCTACAACCTGCTGTTCCACCCAACATTCCATCATAGATATTGGCCTCTAATACCTGGAATTATTAAAGAATTATGGTCGATTTGTGTCCATCTTAAATTGATATTAGACGCCATTGATATAACGCCATTTTTATGCCTGGATCGTAAGTGATGTTTTCAATATTCACTGATTTTTAGCGGACGTCTGAAATATATTGTTTTTTTTTGTTTACCAGATACTGGGCCACCGTTAAAACAACAAATCTTCAACATCTAAAATTCACCAAGAATAAATGATATTTTGGTAGGTGCATTTTTTCAGATCAATTTTAGCACAATCTATAATAGTCTAATAGCCGGTAGTGGAGATATAAGGTTTTTTAATTGAACTTACGTCTTTATGCATTGCTTCCAGGATGAGTGTTTTCAGCTGATTCAGTGAGTCGTTTATTCTCTCTCGTCGACGACGCTCAATTATGGGTTTCTTGATCTGTTCAAAACACAACAAATGAATTAAAAAAAGATTCAATCTTTAAAAAAAAAAATTAAGTTTTGAAACAGATTGTCTAAGTTCGCGCTTGCTGGTTGGGACCGTAGTAAATACATGTTGTTAGGAATATGGCGCAGGAAATATTCAGACATTATGATCATAAGTAGGCCTAATATTTAAAAAAACTTAATATATCAAATGTAAAATCAGAATTCCTAGCATGCAAATCGTCAATTGATGATGATTATGGCCTTAAAATGGGACGCTAGATTTTACATCCTTGAAAATGCTAAAATTTAAATTGAGAGTCAAAATCACTTGAATTTGTGCTTCGCGTGAGACACAACTTCAATTGAGTGTAAATTTAAATAAGATCTCTTACCTTTCTGAGCTGGGCTGTTGCCATATTCCCCGTGGATTCCACTTTTTCTGACATAATGATGAACGAGTGATATTCACACTGTTCACACAGGTACGGCGTATTCCAAAACAATTTAATCTGCCTCTCTTTCTATCCTGTTCACTTTAATATATGCGTACACTGACGTACACACTGTCACGAAGTCCAGCACAATCTGTGGCTGTCACGGTGAAGGGTAGGCTTATATCTCATGGTCTGTGTACGGAAGGGGGTGGTGAGGAGGGAGGGGGGTAGGGGGTGGTGAGAGGGCACGAGGCAACTTAGACCAGAGAGGGGTGACACCCTACAAACCCCAAATAACGCTCATATAACTTATAACTTTTCATCCCTTAAACACACTTAGATTATGTATTGATCTGAAAAACGTACTGATATTTTTTTTATATAGAAGGATACAATCATTTATTATAAGATGTGTGTACAGTAGTGAGCACGCGGTTATGAATCGTTCGTGAATAATCGCAATATCAGAGATTTTGCCAGTATTCACAGTGATTTTTACATTATATCAAAGACAAAGTTTCCATTTGTTTGTGTAATTTCATAATTCATGATACTATGCATGCGTGTGTTGAATTATATCATATTCTCACCGTTCTCACTGTGTTGTGCACGCACAACATATTGAGAACGGTGAGAATATAATTAATGTGCGTGTGTTTTCTGTTGGTATTTAAGGGGTGCCGTGGGGTTTAAGAGGTGCTGGGGTCACGAGTCGTCGCGTGTTCACCTGTGGTCCCCGTAAAGTGTGCGTCCCACGCTCACAGCCAACAGGTGGCAGCCAATCACAGCGCACCCAGGACGACGGCGTGCCGGCTCGTGTCGTGGCCCGGCACAGCCATACACCGTATACAGGAGGGTCGTGGAGTGAGATACCTGTTCCATACCGGACATCGATGTTGCGATGAGTTGAAGCAATCACCACCCTAATATCACAAAAATATCAGAACATTCTAACCTGGCAGCCCAAAACGAGCGGCGCATGCGTAGATGTAGGCGAAATGTTGCTTATTCGAATAAGCTTATTATTCATCTGATCAACCATAGGTAAGTCTGAGACATAAGTGTTAAAATTAATCTTACACGTTTCAGCACCGTGGCAAACCATCGCTATAACCTTTAGTTTCAGGCACACTTTGGGCAGCTCGTGTCGGTGATTTCACTGTGACTTGTAGGGGGACGGGGCTGTGATTGACAGGAGGGGGGTGGTGCACGTGCCGCGGCCATTGTGACGAAGTGTGTGACGAGCCTGGGAAAACCACGCCCACTTGTGCGAGCTATCTCAACCGACAGGTAGTTAGCCATCCGCGCCCTCAACGTGCAAAATTAACGGGAAATTTTAAATTGTATCCACTTCAAGTTGTGTCGCTCGGCAGCGAGACACAACTTGAAGTGGAACAAAATGACTTGGATTTGTGAAATTTAAGTCTATTAAAATTTAATTATATTACGGTAAAACAATCATGATAAATTTATATTATTACCATCGACAGGTGCAAATAAAAACACTGTTATAGTCGACATCAGTGCGCTAAAGGTGAATCACGCGACTATGCAATATTGTTTCAAAGCTGGCGCAATGATATAGACGTTGGCCCACCATTAAAACAACCTTGGACGAGAGTTTCTTGCGGGGATAGGGCTGAACCTCATGTAAACATACACTGTAGACAACAGAAGTTGAGTTAATGTTGTTTTAATGTTGGCCCACTGTCCATAGCGTCGGTCCAACATTGCTTCAAAGTTGTGACTTCAGGTTGGAGTGGATGCCATCACACAATGCCGTGTGTACACCCCCCCCCCACCCACACCACCCCGCACAGACTGCACACGTGTACACACCCCACCTTGTACGCGCCAGTATCACGCCAATACGGGGCCAGCGTGTACAGCATCAGGCCAGCACCAGGCCGCCGTTAGCGCGTGTTCGCCTGTTGGCTGCCTCACATTCCTCGTCACTGTCCAGGTATGCAGCGAAGACCGTGGGAAAATCAGCGCACCGCCACCACACCCCCTCCTCCACACCCCCTCTACCCTGTCACCAGATAAGTTCACCAAATAACAATGGCCTGAGAAAGCCGTCGCCATTATTTGTCTGTCACACTGAATACCACCAGTTTGAATTCATCTGTGTGCTGTTATTCGGTGGGGATTTTAATGCCGTCTTTTAAATAGTGTACATCTGGGAGCGGGGAGCATTGAACCTATGTTGTTGAATTCATCTGTGTGCTGTTATTCGGCGGGGATTTCAATACCGTCTTTTAAATAGTGTACATATGGGAGCGGGATACATTGAACCAATGTTGTTTTAATGTTGGGCCAGCGTTGTCACAACATTAGAACAACATTGGTACAGCGTCACGTGCTTTCAGTGAGCGGCATAATGAGGCCGTCGGGCGGAAAGGGTCCACTCCGGTCGAGCTATCTTCCCATGCACTTAAATTAGTTCTCAATAAATATGTTAAGACGGCTTGTGCAAGCATGAAAAGCATATTTAGTCATATGGTCTGCACTTCGGACAGGTCAAGCACTGGTCAGCTTGGACAATGCAAATGGACTTTTATGATAATTATTATTTTGTTCAGTATGCTCCAGTATCATTTGATAAAGTATAACATTTGATAAATTATAATATGCTTCATTAATCTTAATATACTGAGAGTTACATCGCTTTTTCTATACTAAATTAAATGGCTGTGGCTAACCATATGCGATTCTTTGTAATGTTTCTCTTTGGGAATATCTTCTAATTTGGAGTGTCCATTTGTACGGCGGCGTTAAAGCAGAAATACATATTGGTTAAAGCAAGATGGTAATTATATATTCTTGGTGAATGGGGCTCATTCACGGAATCGGTTCGATTATGGAATGGCAGGCTCCCACTCCTCATTAAAATATGTTCCTGAATATTATACCTCGTATTTTACAATAACTGTTTATATCCTCCCATGATATCGTCTATCTATCATATCCATGCATTTTCCTAATTCTGTGAAACTCAATAGCCTTAACCTCCAATGTTTTCACCGAGCTAGCTAATTCAATGAAGTATGGGGAAGGGGGTCCTATATCACATTTTGCTCACATTTAGCCATTCAAGTAAAACTCAGCATGTCCAGGGTTTCTGGTACTGCTTAATCGAAAAAAATGTTTTGTTGGATTTGTAAGTTATTGTTAAGTCTGATATTTGGTCACTGGTAACATAGGTGACACAAAACTATGTAACCTGGAGCTGGTCTATCATATTAACACAGAAATCAGTATACTTTTTGTGTGTGAATGATATCCCCTTATTACACACATCATATAAACCAATATTATGGTTATTTGAGAAATACACATATGATAGAAATACCCCTTGTGGGCATAAATTAGGGGATATAGAAGTTTTTTAATCGAATAGAATACGTTAATCTTTGTCCTGCCAAGCTTGTATATATACTAGTTTTGCTCCTGTCATTGAGAACCCTCTGGATCTGTCACTAAGAAACCTCTGGATTTGTTACTGAGAACAAATGGATCTGTCTTTGAGAACCCTCTGGATCTGTCACTAAGAACCCTCTGGATCTGTCATTGAGAACCCTCCGGATCTGTCATTGCGAACACTGGATCTGTCATTGAGAACCCTCTGGATCTGTCATTGAGAACCCTCTGGATCTGTCATTGTGAACCCTTTGGGTCTGTCATTAAGAACCCTCTGGATCTGTCATTGAGAACCCTCTGGATCTGTCATTGAGAACACTGGATCTGTCACTAAGAACCCTCTGGATCTGTCATTGAGAACCCCCTGGATCTGTCCTTGAGAAACCTCTGGATCTGTCAAATCTGTCCTTGAGAACCCTCTGGAAATGTCATTGAGAACCCTCTGGATCCGTAACTGAGAACCCTCTGGATCTGTCATTAAGAATCCTCTGTATCTGTCATTGAAAACACTGGATCTGTCACTGAGAATCCTCTCGATCTGTCATTGAAAATTGATTTGTTGTCAAGAACCCTCTGGATCTGTCAATAAGAACCCTCTGGATCTGTTAATCAGAACCCTATGGATCTGTCATTGAGAACCCTCTGGTATCTGTCATTAAGAACCTTCTGGATCTGCTCCTGAAAACCCTCTGGATTTGCTCCTGCTACCTCTTGATGCCTTAAACCCTGTCTGTGCGGGGACCGTCAATAGACGTCAGAATATTGACGGTCCCCGCACTGACAGTGTCAGCCTAACCTGTGTCACACACGTGGCAGGTGATCAGGGTGGACTTAAATATCTGACTGATAAAATAAGACCCCACCGGCACACCATACCCCTCCCCCCGTCTGCGGCCACAAAGTACACCGGATCACATACCCCCCTCCCCTGTAGCTGATCCGGTAGACCCCCCCCCCCACATAGCTGATCCAGTCTCGTGCGCTTAAGGGTCTTCGTGGGGGACTTTTTCTTAAAGGACCCGTCCTTCAAATCAGGTGTCATCTACGAGCTCAGAATGCAGTAACTGGTGACTGCTTAATCCTTGCAGCTCTGAATTTTTTATGAAAACCTTGGAGGCCAAAGGTTTTTTTTCAACTTGAAATCATCATAAATGTCTTAGTTAGCTTTTTCTGCTTCATTTGAATACCTATGTTGTGCGTCTAAGGCCATTATAAATATTTTAATTCTTTCAGTGCGGGGACCGTCTTTATACGTAAGAATCTGACGTCAGATTCCGACGACGTATAAAGACTGTCTAACTTCGCTTCAGAGTTACATTACATTCAGAATGGTCTAACGTCTGAAATACTATTTTTTTGTAAAATGTTCGAGGTAACGTTAGTCGCCCTATGAGTTGACAGCAGTGCTTGTAAAATGTCATGTCATGTCATTGAAAAATGACCCTGAGAAATCAGTATAATTCATTCACCACGGTTAATGTGGATCCTACTATTATTGTCTGAAACATAGTGACATTATCTGAACTATAATATTTGGGAATACTTGGTCTGGCGCCTGTGGTGACCGTGTTATTAGCGGGTCTGTCACGCGTCTGACTATACCTTAGGCCACAGCTAACCAGTAGCGCATGTTTTTCGTTGATTTCGCCGTCAATTATCAACCGATTTTCTTAAAATTTTGAAAATTTAATAAAATTATATTCAGTATTTCAAAAAGTACATGTATGACGTCTCTCTTTAAACCCCATTAAACTAATTCTAGAGTTTTATTACATGTCAAATGGTCTAACTTTTGCAATATTAAATATAATTTTGCGAAATTTTTACCGACACGTTAGGATAACTTGAAAATTGCCCACTTGAAGTTGTGTTTCGCTGACGCGATCCACAACTTCAAGTGAGTGAAAATTATTCAGATTTGACAAAATGGAGGTCAGCTCTTTTCAAATCTTGCTGGTTGATGTCACATTTTATCTTTAGCATACTTAAAATGTGGTACTTAATGTGCTGATAAAAAATGAAAACCCGAATATATGCGGCACCGGCGGTTGAAAGGTTAACTCTTACAGCGCGGGGATCGACTTTAGTCGTCAGAATCTGACGTCTGTAGACGTCAGATTCTGACGTCTAAAGTCGATCCCCGCACTGTAAGAGTAAAAATATTTCTAATGGTCGTAGACCCATAACATAGGTATTCAAAAGAATCAGAAAGAGCTGACTAAGACATTTCTGATGATTTTAAATTGAAAAAACCCCTTTGGTTGCGATGTGTTTTACAAATTAATTCAGCGCTTTAAGGGTTATGGAGACAGATACTGTGTTTTGAGTAGGTGTGCCATGAACTATAGGGGTGTGTCGCCTCTACTCATCAATAAGCTACTTATGGTAGATAACTTGTCTCTGACTAGCACACACTCAGCAAACATCACCCTGTGTTGGTTTAATGTTGGGCCAGCGTCGCAGACGGTGTCCCGGCATTAAGCCAACATTGTTTCACCTCAGTCCGTGTTGGCAGGGTAGCCACAGCTACCACATTTTGCTCGCCCAAAACAAGTAAATACAATATTTTTTAAGACCGAATGAAAAGTGCAATCCGATCATACACGTAACAACCCGGCAAACACAAAACATGTGTCTAACATTTATAAAATGTCAGTCCAACGTCTTCGCCGCTGGCCCAACATTGTATGAATGTTATATAAATGTTTTGTGTTTGCTGGGAAGGTCATGCACACATATATTATGTAGTCAAGAATAGTTATAATAAATACTTGTTAATAATAATAATATTATACGTTATATTATATTGTAAAACACTAGATAATACTAATAGCGATGATCACAATGAAAAAC
>OZ024917.1:3905921-3938877 GCA_964017125.1 Flabesymbios commensalis
CGCTTTGTTAATAAACATAAAATGTAGTCCTGTTTATATCTGTACGAATAATTGTAAATTTTAATATAAGCACCTAGTGAATTTTTATTTTCAGCATTGTGTGATTCCTTATCTTATAATATTTTTTGACAGTTAATGTTTACTCGCCAGGGTTCACTGATTTGCCGTAGGCCTCTTCTCTCTCACAAGAGGGCATGCCATGTAACAATCCACTCAGTAAATTGCCCCACTGGCTGAAACAGCAGATCGACCGCGTACAAAATCGTGGGACATTTCTTTGGACGATCATAAAGAAGACTTCTGGTCGAATAATCAGGTCGAAAATAATTTTTTTGAATCGGTAGAAATTCAGTTGCATGCCGGCATGCTCAGCTCACAGGTCGCACAGTCATTTAAAAGTTATGGACCCTTTTCGGACCTTGGGGTCGAGATCGCTCTCAGTCACCGCCATGTTGAACTTTTCGAGTAGAGCAAGTACATCAATCCACGGCCCAGGAGTGGACGACACGGCTACCCAGTAAAAACATTTATCAGTCACACCAGACTTATTAGTCCACATGGTTTAGCGTCAGAGATGGACAGCATGGCAAAATCTTTGGTTTTCTTTGCTTGTAGCCAGTGTACTCTGAAATCAACAATTTTATGCAAAATTTCAGGGTAACTCTATTTAATTGATAAATTGACCTGTAAAGACTGGTTTTTAAATCCCAACGTTAAGGCATTATTCTAATGAGATAAAAATATTAATTGTAAAATAAAATAAAAATAATTGATTACACAATGACGCATTCTGTGAAACTCAATAGCCTTGACCTCCAATATTTTCACCGAGCTAGTTAATACAATGAAATATGTGGGGAGGAGGTCTTATATAACATTGTAGACCATGGGCCAGAAATGAAAACCCTTCCCCCCCCCCCCCTTATTATATGTCCAATCAATATCTGCTTGTTTGCACTCAAAATATTGGGACTTCAGAAAATACTGGGTCATCAAACATATGTACCCCCCTGAATTTTAAGCGTTAAATTTATTCTCATTAAACATGTTAAAGACATGCTGTGTATATTTATATAACCCCAGGTATTTATTCTAAGGATAAAACACTAGTTATGGTAATAAAAGATGTGCTGTGAAACGAAAGTAAAAAAAATAACAAATATGAGATACATAAATATATGTAATAACCCTTTAAATCCCAAATCACACGTATTAAAGCTGCCCCTTGGGATGAAAATTTTTAAGTTTGTCAATTTTGAAAGTTTAAATTTATATGAAGCTATATAACCTACTGATCTTAAATAAAATATAAAAATGTAACAAAAACAATGTTAAGGCACTGAAAAAGTAGAAACAATCTCTATTTCCAAGACATATACTGTCATGTAAACAAGTTTGTTCACAGCATACCACAATATAGACGGCAAATACTGACCATATCAGATGGCATGTTCAAAGTAACCACATAGTTACATCAATAGCTGCCGCCCTTAATTGCTATGGGAACGGGCTGATCAGGGGGGTTCCCCCCGCAGCACCGAATGTCTGCTCAACGCTGAGCCGACGGCATCAACATGTGGCCCAATGCTGTAGGAACATTCAAACGTCCTTTAGCAGGTGTTTAGGTATACAAAAAGTTTGTTTGGGTTACAGTCGGATTCATAAAAGTGTTAATGAAAAATATTTTTAAAAATCCCGTAAAAAAAGGAAATCATGATCTGTGGGATACACTACATCATTACAAAATAAAAAACGAAAATTGATGTCATCCCAAGGAGCTGCTTTAAGTTATACGTGTATATGCGAAAACCAGATATGATAACCCGCCCCACCCCCTCCACCGGGGCGGGATTTTGAAGACATTATATTTTAGACACCTTATTATCATGATTATATGCCTATTAAATATCTGCAGGAAAAAATACTGGGTCATCAAACGTATGTACCCCTCTAAATTTTAAGCGGTAAATTTAATTTTCTAAAAAGCATGTTGTATATATTTGTTAAATTCCACATATTTATTCCAAGAATTAAACACTAGTTATGTTACTAGAACATATGATGTGAAACAAACAATTTTGTTTTAATATTAGATTCATTAATATATTTAATAACCCTTTAAAGCCCAAATAACATGTCTCGTGTATATAAACACCAAATACGAAAACCCTACCCACCCACCTAGCCAAGGGCGGGATTTTTGAAGACAATGTCTTTTAGACACCTTATTAATTATACATTCAACGTCTGCCTGTTTACACTCAAAATATTGTGAAACAGTATAGTATAGTATGTGAAACAAAAACAATTAATTTTGTCTTAATATTAGATTCATTATTATACTTAATAACCCTTTAAATCCCAAATAACATGTCTCGCACGCTACGTGTATATAAAATCCAAATACGTAAACCTCACGCACCCACCTCCCCCGGGGCGGGATTTTTTAAGACAAATACTTTTAGACACCTTATTAATCATACATTGAATGTCTGCTTGTTTACTCTGAAAATATTGTGACAGGAAAAAATACTGGGTCATCAAATATATGTACCCCCTGAATTTTGGGCGGTAATTTTAATTTCCTAAAAGGCATATTGTATATATTTTTTCAATTCCAGGTATTTATTTCAAGGACTAAACACCATTTATATTCCTAGAAGATGTTAGGTAAAGCGAAAAAAATAAAATTGATTTAATTTGGGGTTCATTAATTTATGTAATAAACCTTTGAATTCCAAATTATATATCTTGCGTGCTACATGTATATATGAAAACCAGATATGAAAACCCCTCCCTCACTGGTGAGATGTCCGCCGTGTCACTGGGAGACAAAGGGTTAATTATTGCCTGAGGATGAGAGGGTGATACTTGTTTTACCAGGTGAGCTGTCCGCATTGAGGTGTACTACCGGACGCCGTGTACGTGCCGCAGCCCGGATACCGCGTCCTCATCCACTCAGAGCACACCTGCACAGCTCAGGTGGTGAGGGGCTTTTGTCTAACCTCAGAAGTACGTCCAGTGGCGTAGGCCTATACATCCACGGGGTCCTGAAACCCCTCCCCCCCCCATCCTCGTTCCAAAACTAAATTGCACCACATCGATCAATATTAGGGAAATATCGGTATTTGACACTCTATATAGGAAAAAGCCCGAGGAGTTCTCCATTCTTAGCTTATCCACAGCTCGGAGAACCCCGAGGGTTTTAACTGACCTTAAACACATCCAAATATAATAAGAATCCGTCATAATCAACAGCTCGGTCACGCCTGATTGATCATAGTACTATATATGCCTACCATGGTAATTGGTCTGTACTTGATCAACAATAACTCTCCATTCCCGGCTTAGAATGAAGTGGTCGGACAAAGAAAATAATGTAGTGGTGTGTTTAAAATTTCACTAGTGTCGTGGCTCAACTTCAGGAGCTACCCTAGTAAATTTAGAGAGTCAAGTCCCCATATATTAGCTGAGAAATCCTTCATTCACAGATATTTGTTTTTAATTTCTCAAAACTCTATAGCCGCCCTGAAATACAGTTAGTCCAGCCATGTTGATTTAATGATGGGCCAGCGTGTTAGACGTTGGGACATTATTAAACCAACATTGGCTCGTGTTGGCTGCAGGTATTCAGATTAAAACATTGCACATGGACGTTCCATTTTGAAAGCCATATATAAATCAATCAATCAATCAATCAATCAATCAATCAATCAATCAATCAATCAATCAATCAATCAATCAATCAATCAATCATCTAAATCAATCAATCAATCAATCAATCAATCAATCAATCAATCAATCAATCAATCAATCAATCAATCAATCAATCAATCAATCAATCAATCGATCGATCGATCGATCGATCGATCGATCGATCGATCGATCGATCGATCGATCGATCGATCGATCAATCAATCAATCAATCAATCAATCAATCAATCAATCAATCAATCAATCAATCAATCAATCAATCAATCAATCAATCAATCAATCAATCAATCAATCAATCAATCAATCAATCAATCAATCAATCAATCAATCAATCAATCAACTCGGATTATTATTTTTCTGGGGAAATTTTGTGCTTTTTTGTGATTTTTGTGGTTTTTTGTGATTTTTGTGTTGTTTTTTGTTGTTGTACATGTTAAAAAAAAAAATGATAGTGGGGTCGGTGGGTGGGTTTTCTGTCTAGTTTTTCTCGATTTTTTTAACTTGACAGGCCCGTAAATAAGGCATTTATGATGATTTCAAATTGAAAAAAAGCCTTAGGTCTCAATGGTTTATACAAATAGTGTCGGCGCTTTCAGGGTTAACATAAATATTTTCAAATGTTCAGTCTCAAATTAAATTAATGAAAATGAAATGAATCGGGCTTTAGGCCACCTTTGTGCACATATAGGCTAAACTGGGCCAGGAGAACCTCCTGAGGATGGTGAAATGATTGAGATGACACTGTCCTCCAGACACAGGAATCGAAATTCGAGCCCTGGCGGTCTGAGGCCGAGCACGCTACTTCTCGGTCACGGCGGCTCCCCACAATACTGACTTTCACACGTGGATGGGAAAGAAACATTTTTTGTTTCTTTTTAACCGCCTAGACCGGGAACCTAACCCCGAACTCTGGCGTGAAAGGCAGCGGTGCTAACCACTACCCTAGGGTCCCGCCCTCAAATTAAACAAATGAGAGTACTTTTCTTTCACAACTTAGCGCTTTATAGTTAAAGGATAAAATACGCTTTAACCCTTACATCACGGTGATAGACTTTAGACGTCAGAATCTGACGTCTGTAGACGTCAGATTCTGACGCCTAAAGTCTATCACCGTGATGTAATAATTAAAATATTATTTTATTACCTAGGTGTTAACAAAGACATTTATGATGATTTCAAATTAAAAAAAACTCATTTGGTCTCCAAGAATTATACAAAGCGTTGAAAGGGTTAGGTTCATTAGACATTATTAGTCTAAGCTCTATTTTTAGAGTTTACTGTATAACCCCAGTGTGGCAGACAAGCTTATAATGTCATATTCAGTATTACCCCTCATTTTTCAACATATTTCAGTATTTCTATTTTCGTTACTCATCACTATATTCATCAATTTAAGTTCTTTAACATTTATTAAACATGTGCAGAATAATAATTAACTTATATCAGAAATAGATAAAGAGAGAATCTCTCTTTATCTATTTCTCCTTATATTCATATTCAGAATATGAATTTTAATGTCGTATAACTGTAGCAAAAGGCCTCCAAGGCTACAAAATATGCTCTGATAAGAAATTGAGTACGTTACGTTACACAGATATATCTCTAAAACCGCTAAATTAAATACCACTTGAAGTTGTGTCTCGTTACCGCGATCCACAACTTCAAGTGGGTAAAAGTTACTCTTATTTGTTCAATTTGAGGCCAAACATGTGCAAATCTTGATGTTTAAACACAAGTAATAATATAGCAGGTTTTGGCACTTCACTCCAGTGATTCTCCACGAATAAACTGAATGCACTGTAAACATACCGGACGTTTTACTCTTGTTAAACCAGGTGACAAGTGTCAACCAGCACAGCTAAACCTTTATATTCAACGTGGAGTCAGTCGGCAAATATTGGCAGATGACGTCACAGTGTGAAGGTCTGACGTCATAGATGAGTAAATGGCGGAAGTGGACAATAAAGGGGTGATAAAAACGGGACGCGCATGCGTGTGACAAGCCGCGTGTGGAGACATTGAACCAACCTTTATCCAGCATTGAACCAACCTTTATCCGGCATCAGTAAGGCGCGAAACTACACACCAATTAGTGCAACACCGGTGTGAATGAGGAAAGAGCAAGTGCCAGCACCTAAACTAAATTAGAAAGATATTAAACCGTTGAAGCCTGAATTTATCATTGTCATCTTCATCCACCACAAGCCGCGAATTGCTCACGCAATTCTTGACTTGTAGTGGATGAAGATGACTTGAAGTAGGGTGACAAATGAAAAACGATATAGTTATTATTTAAACAATTCCATGACAATTTTCGCTCTAAGTCCCTAGGTTTTAGGAAATTAAGTCATATTTCAGAGATGCAAAATGATGCGTCGATGCATTGTGAGGGTTTAAAGGGTTCCCCCTTAGCACCAGGGGGAGGGGGGGGGGACATTGCACTGACCATCTTAAATTTAAGATTGTCGTAACTTCATCATATTTCCAAACAAAATGATAGACCCGTATGTTATCTTGGCAATGCCTTTTAATTCTATTTTAAGTATTAGACATTTATATTATCGAAATACCCAGTTTTTATTATGGCAATGCCACCTAACATGAATTTAGCTATGTATGTCATACCATGTATATTGTCATATGATTTTAACAAATTAACAATCTTGTATATACATGTACATATATATCTTTCATTTCTATGACAAATAAGACTGTAATGACTTTTTTTCTGTCGATAAAATACCTGTCCGTCTGTCTGTCTGTCTCATTCCCATTAAAATAGCTAGGAGCATCTTAACATCTGGAAATGAGGTGAAGTTAAGATAAGCTTAATTTTAACATTCATTTAACATTTCCGTATTTGCATTAGAAAAGTTAAGATTTATCTCAACTTTTCTAATGCAACTAAAAGATAATCTTAATTTTAAATTTTTAGTGAGATGGCCACTGCACCTAGATCGCAAATATTATGTATATGTGTGGTTGTTTCTGTACTACGAGTAAGAATAAAATACAATTTAAAATAACTCCCTTATTAAATAGTTTAATTTTCACCCAGCTTTATTTGGTAAAAATTACCAATATTTGCTTATTTTGAGACAAAACATTTGAAAATCTGTATGTTTTTAACACTCATGTCGCTCCTAATAACAGTAATTCACTCGGTAATAAAACATATTAAAAACGACCATAGTCGTGATCAGCAATGCAGGGGTTAACACAAAATGTAATGAATGGGGTTTTAGGCCAACTTTGTGCACATATAGGCTAAACTGGGCCAGGAGAACCTCCTGAAGGTTAGCACACATGTCCTTATATGTTCTCATTTTTATTCAACTTGAAATAGGAATTGCTGGCGCAATTCCCATCTCAAGTTGAATGAAAACTCCCCAGATGACGGGTTATAACATTAATTCGTTCTTAAGTTTATTGATAATAGTGACTTATGCAAAAGAACCAGCTTCAAAGAATAATTTTGTTAATGGTGGGGGCATGGATATTGTGTCACTCTTTTTCGTTTCGGTTCTTAAATTCGTACACTTCCATTTAAAATTAATTACACAGCTTCTTTTTTATTTAAAAAAAACGTTAGGCATCTTTGTCAAAATAAACTACACATGTGTCTACCTCATCATGCCCATGGTAGGTCATACCTTGTGGACAATAGAGCATGGATGGTAATAAAACTCTGGTTTTTCCCCCATTATGGCGGTCATCATTTGTCGAAGTATAGGATTCAGTCTATTTGTAACTGTGTAAAAAATAACCATCCGAGATTTTTCTCTATCTGTAACATCATGACGGCTATAGCGTATTCTTTGAATTATTTTAATGGTTCCTTATAATGCAAAGTTTCCAAGATAAATTAAGTTTTATTTCAAGTCGAACACAGTGCAATAGTACAAGTGACATATGAAATAACATAAAAAAACAAATAAAACAAGCTGGTTGGCTGGCAGGAAGTTAATATGAAATGTAGATTAGAGATAATATAAAAATATTGTATATGAGAAAATAATTTACATGGTTAAAAGTTACATTAAAAAAAAACACAGCACACTCCATGCCACAATAACCATTACGAAACCCAGCCGGGATTCGAATCCCCGGCTACCTGCAGGTCACGAGTCGAACAATCGAATGTACCATACGGAAAGCGACAGTGCCCATCATTAATAGATCTCCTCGCGGGTGAGCAGCGGGTTTGTAACACCTTCTAGATCTCGGCTATTCGCGGGTGAGCAGCGGGTTTGTAACACCTTATAGATCAGATGCCATCACCTCCACGACGTGTGTGATGCGCATGCCCAAACGGAAGCGGAACACTTCACGCCGCAAGGTGTCACTGTATTGTAGCGCCTCCTGGCGAATGCTGAGGTAGCTAGACACGTTCAACCAATGCCGTTTTAGTTGGCAATACGTCGCAGACATTGGGCCAACATTAGAACAGCTTTGGTTAGATGTGTCTTGTTTGCTGGAGTTCAATACAAGCCAATTAACCCATTAAGTGCAAATCACTTATAATTTTTTTTTTTAAACTTCTCATTAACACTTTAATTAGTACTTTTTAGAGACTGCCTACAATCAATGCGATTTAATAACGATCAATTTCATTGTAACTAATTTTCTATTTTTTTAGATGTGGGTCTCAACTGAAAGTGGGTGGTAATTTAAATTAGATATATTGGGTTTAAAGTGTGTCCAGGCCCCTCGTGACACCATGTGTTAGGCGGGTATCTTAAAGTTGTAAAGTCATATTCAGCTTATGGCAGTTTTGCCATTTTAATTGCCCTTTTCTATCGGAAGTGCATACCGGACAGTCTAAATGATGTCTCAAGCGTAAGACACACCAACAGCGAACGTGACAGCGAATATATGCAAGGGACGACAGCAGGCGCGAGATTAGACATTTATTTCCCTGAATTCGTCAGGCGAACGAAACATTCTGCACACAGCTTTACACCAACGCACATCATTTTAAGATTAGTTATTTTCATAGATGAATTTCTACAAAAACTTTCACATTTCATTAATCTATTGTATTTTGATCATATTGTTACTGATATGAATCATAATTAATATTAATAATATGCAATATCTGTAATATGAATTTACAGAATAATATTGATATACAACATGACAAATAGGACACAATATCGCATGACATTTTATGCGTTCTCATAAATTACAGGAATTCTATGTCGTCCCCTCATAAGCAAAGAGCCGCATATCCCACGTGTTTAAGTGGAAGACACAGACACAAACGTGGATCCAAAGAAACGACAATATACGTGGAATGTGGATAAAACGTGCACTAAGAAATATGAACCAAACACAAAAAATAGTTCATGAATTCCATGGAGTTTTGCTTTAAGGAAGGTTATGTTATAGATACTTGAAAGTACATATTGTACAACTGATATCTAAGTATATGATCCCATATCGAAAGAGCGTTGGAAATGAAAATGAAATGTAATGAAAAACTTCTTACGTGCCTAAATCCTCTGTGTCCCGTGCTCAGAGGCGCTGCAAATCCGAATCAGGCTGATTGTCCGTTTACCGTTCCAATTCGTCGATCCAGCATGCCGGAACACATATGATTTAGGGTGGAGAAGCGTAGCCAAAATATGAAGTCTTCTATTTCTTCCGAAATGACTGTAAAGATTTAGATTTTTTCATCTCAAGAGGGATACAATTCCAGAGCTGGGGGGGGGTGGGGCGCAACCGAAAAAGCCCTTTCACCCATCTTTGAACTCACTCTGGGAACAACCAGTTGATCATGATCTGAGGAGCGGAGATTACGGGTTCTGTTTAAGGGTTTGAGCAGATTATGTAGATAAACTGGCTGACATTTATGCCTTATTTTGCTGTTATATTATTTATAAAAACAACAATCATCAGTTATTATTTTTTACTCACACCATACATCACCTTAAGACGTGAATTGCTCTGATGCGGAATGCTCTCATTTTATCAAATGTTTTCTCAATCTAGAACAGAATTTTTTTTTTTTGATGGGCCCTCAATCTAGTGCGTGTGATCGTTAGTTCATTGAGTTTTCTCAACATTTATATACAATATTGTTAATTTGGTAAAATCACATACAGTATTAAAATCTTAAGTGGCATTGCCATAAGGAAACACTGGATATTTTGAAAATGTAAATGATGACTACTGAAAATAAAATAAAATTGCATTAAAAGTTGATGAGTTGCTATAGGCCTATTGTTGGTAAAATATGTTCAGTTTCTTTTGTTCCCTGGCAGGTATAATATAATTTGTGATAAGATGAATGAATGTAAATAAATTGAATTTATGAATGTTTACAAATAGCGGCTAACATGCCAACTAACAATTATACTGGGAAGCTTATGGTTGGCCCACCGTCTGCGCCGTTGGCCCGGCCATAGGCTGAGCGTCTGGTGTGTGTTGAGCTGAGGGCTGAGACGCTCAGTCTATGGCTGGCCCACCGTCTACGCCGGTGGCCCATTCATAGACTGAGCGACTTGTGTTCGCTAAGCTATGGCTGGGACGCTCAGCCTATGGCTGGCTCACCGTCTACGCCGCTGGCCCAACCATAGACTCAGCGCCTCGTGTTAGCTAACCTAGGCATGAGACGCCCACCATCTACGCCGTTGGCCCAACCATAGGCTGAGCGTCTGGCGTGTGCTAAGCTAGGCCTGAGACGCTCAGCCTATGGTTGGCCCACCGTCTACGCCGGTTGCCCAACCATAAACTGAGCGTTTCGTGTGTGTGTAAGCTAGGCCTGAGACGCTCAGCCTACGGTTGGCCCACCGTCTACGCTGTTGGCCCAACCATAGGCTGGTTAGTGTTTGCTAATCTAGGCCTGGGACGCTCAGTCTATGGTTGGCCCACTGTCTACGCCGGTTGCCCAACCATAAACTGAGCGTTTCGTGTGTGTGTAAGCTAGGCCTGAGACGCTCAGCCTACGGTTGGCCCACCGTCTACGCTGTTGGCCCAACCATAGGCTGGTTAGTGTTTGCTAATCTAGGGCTGGGACGCTCAGTCTATGGTTGGCCCACTGTCTACGCCGGTGGCCCAACCTTAGCCTGAGCGTCTCGTGTTTGCTAAGCTAGGCCTGAGACGCTGAGCCTATGGTTGGCCCACCGTCTACGCTGCTGGCACAACCATAGGCTGGTTAGTGTTTGATAAGCTAGGCCTGAGACGCTCAGTCTACGTCGGTGGCCCAACTATAGGCTGAGCGTCTGGTGTTTGCTGAGCTAGGCCTGAGACGCTCATCCTATGGTTGACCCACCGGCTACACCGGTGGCCCAACCAGCGGCTGAGCGCCTCTGTTTGGTAAGCTAGGCATAAGACCCTCAGCCTATGGTTGGCCCACCGTCTACGCTGTTCGCCCAACCATAAGCTGAGCTCATCGTGTTTGCTGAGCGCGCAGGGTGAGCCCTGAGCTTGTTAACAAGATCTAACTGTGGGAATATGTGGGGATGTATGTAAGCGGATCACTGCCTGGGTTAATCCGTGAGTGCTCGTCCACAGATTAGCGGGTGACGCTGTCAGCGGGGGCGGGGGGGGGGGGGCACAACTGTACCATTATCTCACAAATCATCTAATTATGGAGTCTAAGCCTCATGTAATGCAGGTGAATAACCTATGACGACGTAACTCACTGAGACATGGGCTAGTTTAACCTTTGAAGTGTTATTATGCCGTCTGATATAGGCTAAATAAAGTGCTAAATAAAATAATTAAAATTTTCACCCACATGAAGATGTGTCTTGCTACCGCGATCCACAACTTGAAGTGGGCCGAAATCACTCATATTTGTTTAATTTCATTCCTAGCAAGAATATATAAAGTTCATGTTCCTAGTAATAGTGATTCCACCTTCCAGTAAAACAGATAAAAATCGACAGTAGTCTAGGCGGTGTAAGGGCTGTATTAATGTCTATAGCCGTTTTAGCCTTCATATTTTCCCCTTTAAATAAGAGAATTTTGAAGAGAAATCAGCATCAACATAACTAGATTATCATATGTTTTCATTTAAATTGTACATATCTACATGTGAGTCATTTTTACCCACTGGAAGTTGTCTCAGCCATCGCGATCCACAACTTCAAGTGCGCAAAAATTCCCGTATTTGTTTAATTTAAGACCAAAAATTTGCAAATCTTGATATTTGAAAGCATTTCGTTCCCAATAATTTGTTCCCAGTGATTTGATCGGCGAATAAATTGATTAAATCGGCTATAGTCGCCTTCGGCAGTGAAGGGGTTAATTCCATTAAGCCGGGTTTTAACACACTCGTTTCGTGACAAAGAATAAAGTGGATTTTAAAGTGATAATAAAAAGGTTAAGAAACGATTATAGTCGTAATAGGCGCTCAAAGGGTTATTTCTACTACGATTCGTGTTAACCCTTTTAGTGCTAGGTTATCTTATTGTAATTTTCACCCACTTGAAGTTGTGTCTAACTTTCACCAACTTGAAGTTGTGGCTCGCCACGCGACCCACAACTTCAAGTGGGTGAAAGTGTTTATACTTGCTTATTTTGAGACAAATATAACCAGTCACTCTCAAGAAGCGGGATTGGATATTGATATACATGTAGGCTACGAATAATAATGATTTTCATTTAATTAAGAGCAAAATAAGATGTAGGTCCCTCGAAAATGTGATACAGTTATGCAATTATTAATAAATGACAAATGTTTTTTACGTAACTTTTAGCCATATAATTTATTCTTTTCATATACATCATAAGTTTTCTATAAAATCGGGTAATCTACTTTTATGTGCCAAAATGGATTATGTAACTTTTAACAATATATGTTTCTCATTTACATTATTTGTTTTGTATGAGTATTTGTCTATATAATCCGTAATATATATATATTTTTTTAACATTTTTTTTTACATTTACATTTCATGATGTCTTCCTGCCAGCCAACCTGCTTGTTTTAGCTGTTATATTTATTGACGTAGCTAAAAATAATGATAAAACATATTTATGATAGAAGAAATTCCAAATGGGATTATTTCATTACCTGATGGTCTACAATGAGACATTTTTTTCAATTCAGAGATAGTTTATGAAGCTTTAAACTTGCTTGAATACGGCCCCAGCACGACAAGGGTTAATTCTATTACTTCAGGTTTTGACGTCTTTATTGCGTGACGCGTAATAAGGTGCATTTTTATGTGATAAAAACACGTTTAAAAAAAATATAATATGGACGAAGAACATTTTTTATTTATTGTACATTTTTATTTTAAGGGAAATAAATGAATAAACCCTGCACTCTCAAGAATCGTCATTTAATATACATTGTAGGCTACACGTAGTACTAATAATTATTTGCCATTAAATGGTTAACGTGCTTGTTTCGTGCCGTGGACGTCAAGGGGTTTATTCTATTACTGATGCTCTTAACGCGCTCGTTCCGTGACGTGAGATGAGTTCAAGAGAGACATGTTGAACATCCACGTCATGAACGCCTCGTTTGAACGCACGCATGCGTGGAAGCGTGGCGTAACGATCACGTGACACCGTGTGCTAAAACCCGAGGATTTGAAACAATGTTGTTTTAATGCTGGGCCGACGTTGTAGACGATGGGCCAGCATTAAAGGAACATTGGTGCGAGGTCTCATGTTGCTGAGTGAAAGAAAGTATGCACCTGATGCTGGACTAATATTGCATCAACGTCTAGAACGCTGGCCCAACGTAAGGCCAGCATTGGACCAATGTCAAATTTTCGGAGACACTATAGTGATCAATTGGGCATTCTGTGAACACGAACAATTGGTCCAATGTTGGTTTAATGTTGGGCCAGCGTCGCAGACGGTGGCCCAACATTAAGCCAACATTGGTTGTTTGTATGGCAACCTAAGCTGATTATTACAAGACAGGAGGAATAAGTGGCCACCATAGTGAACGCGTGGGGTGAACTGAGACCAAATGAATATTATTATTTTCTTGGCACCAATACAAAGAAAATAAATGCTTAAGATGTTATTTTTTTGGCACCCATCCTTAAAGATTTACCACTAAAAAGAAAAAAATGCCTAAAATGTTATATTCTTGTCATCCACCCATCCAACTAACAAAATAAGCACAAGATAAACTGAGCCAAGAGGAGATGGTTCAATACAAGATGTAATAAAATAATATTTTGCGTGCACCTGCCCGACTAGCAGACCTTAAACTTTATCTAATCTCAAGTTTCCCTCTTTTCTACAGGTAAGTTAACGCATTATAATTACCCATTGCTTTTGTTAAGTAAAATTTAAATAAGAAGAAGAAATCACTATTAAACTCACTAGTTTTTATTCAAATTGTACGTATCTAAGTAATTTTTACCCACTTGCAGTTGTGTGACATAAGTTCAAGTGGATGAAAACTACTCATATTTGTTTAATTTACATTTGCAAATGTTGATGTTCAAACACTTACTCCCTTCCCAGAAACAGTGATTTCACCTTAAAAAAAAAATTAAAAACCACTACATAGTCGTTCTGAGCACCTAAAGGGTTACTGTTGAGTTAAGATTAGTCCTAACTTTACTGATTTATATCAGAAAAAATGAAGGTAAGGAATTGAGATTTTCTTAGTGGAATGTATCGCATTGATTCAAACATGCCACAAGCGAATGTTTTTTTTTCGAATAATCATGGAAAATACTTGACCAGTTTGTAATTATTCTAGACGTGTCAAGTTTAAGCATAACAATACACTACCATATACTAAAAATGTTAATATCTGAAATGTGCGAAATTTTTTTACTTTAATCATTAATTTCACAACAAATTTTAAAACAACTTTATTCAATGTGGGATTTGCACAGCAAATTTGAATCAAAAGTAAAAAAATAAGGCGTTCTGTAGTTTACATTGATTTATTTGCAGTGTTTTCAAAATACCAAGAATGATATCATCTTGGGAATATAAAATATAAACTTATAATTTATGATCAAATGAGTGAGATGTGTTTTCAGTTAAATTATCCAGCAGTTGTGATGATATGTAATGCCTTCTTGTCTTTTGTATGACAAACATATGAAGTTAGTTCTTCTTTTTTAAACCGGTCCCCTGACGATGACTCATTCAACTAGACTTTTGCTCGTGCGTGGAGGTATAAGGCTCGAATCCCGACCGAGCCTATAGGTTTTTTATCGTGATTGTGCACATACAGTGCTCCAAACGGTTCAAATAAATGTAATGTGCAGTGCTGTCTAAGGCATCACTATGTGCCATTTGATAATAGTACTGACCTCGGGTTTTCTTCTGTTGAAAAGTAACATTCACTAACTCACTGATTCACTGATTCACTGATTCACTGATTCACTGATTCACCGACCGACCGACCGACCGACCGACCGACCGACCGACCGACCGACCGACCGACCGACCGACCGACCGACCGACCGACCGACCGACCCACCCACCCACCCACCCACCCACCCACTCACTCACTCACTCACTCACTCACTCACTCACTCACTCACTCACTCACTCACTCACTCACTCACTCACTCACTCACTCACTCACTCACTCACTCACTCACTCTTACATCAGAATGGACAGTGCAATATGACAGAAGAGGAGGAATGAAAGCTCAGTGACGTCATCAAACATCATACCAAAATACTGCATGATGCCCATATCCATATTTAGAAAAAAAATACCTATCATTCAAAATGCGCCATAATTTATCAGCTGGCCTTACAGGGCTGTAGGCTCTGAACTGAGGCAAGTAGCAGTAGGTTTCAGCTGAGGGTTCCCAGCAAACACAAAACATTTGTATAACATCTGTACAATGTTGGACCAACGTCTTCGACGTTGGGCCGGCATCGTATACATTTTATACAAATGTTTTGTGTTTGCTGGGTTAGAAGGCAAATTACCTTGAGACAACACTTGTCACATGCAAGGTGTTTTTTTGTATTTCAGGAAATAATCTCAGATGAATTAAAATGTCATTTGATTTACAAATAAATTACCGTATGTGGACACGTGGTGGATGATGTAGGCGCCATAACTCAGCTGTGACACGACTCGCCTAAAGGCCCCAGTATAATGGGATAGACTGCCAGATATGACATGACATAGCAGCACGGGGCGGGGAGCAGTGCTGGCTCAAGGTTGGCTCAAAGTCGTAGACGGTGGGCCAACCGTAAACCAGAATTGGGTGAACGCGTGGTGTTTAGTTGTACATAGCAGCACTGTTTGCTAAGTCAAAAGGCATTATCTACCTACTTTGCAAGTAAGCAGATACTGCCTTTCTGAAAAATCAAAAAGCAGTAACTGCTCACTAACTGCTCACTTTACAAATTAGTAGATACGATGTCATCAGTACGTGATCAAGGCTTGCCGTATAGCAAGTCGAAACGTTATAAGTTTTAAACAACATTGTTCCAAAGTTAGTTCAATTTACTACTATCTTATTGATTTTTGGAACCTTGAATAACATGTTTTGAATAAATACATACTGGGTTTTGCCTTTTCATGACATAGCACGGTTTACACCTGTCGGCATGCCGTGCCACGCTTGTCACCCCCTGCCACCCCCCCCCCCCCCGCCGGAGACACACGCGTGTTCACCATGACCGCCTTCAAACACCTGACGCGCGATACCAGGGCCGCAAGGTGCGCGGGCACACTCTCCCCAGAGACAATATAATACAATAAGGGGGCATCTTACCCCCACCCCCACCCCCCCCCCGCGCACACGTCTCCCCTGCCAGCCAGCTGGGGTGTCACTTCTCTCTCAAGTGTCAACTTTTATGAGGATCAGCCAAATGACAATAAATGTCTCCGCCATTGTCAATCTTTGACCCAGGAGAATTACCTTCACTAAATCCACACCCAGCGTCTTGCCTTACACTTCTGATTTTAGATGATTCAGGTTTTAGAAAATTCCTAAAACCAAATTCGTTTTTCCAATGTACTAGTAGTAGTAGTAGTAGTAGTAGTAGTAGCAGTTTTATTGACACAAAAAGTCTAATAGATTTATTTGTCAGACTGACAACATGTCGGTCACATTAAATTTTGTGCTTTTTTTTTGGTATTTCCAATATTTCTCTTTAACTTTTCATGTATATTATTTAAAACTATATATTTATATTTGTTGTAATTAATCTCTTCTCATTTATATTTTTGTTTACTTTGATTCAAACTATATAGCAATTGCTTATTATCGGTGGTCTCAAAGTTTGTTATCATTTAATTAGGTACAGACATGTTTTTAAGACTCATAATTTTGTCCAGGCCTTTATGTTAGAAAATCAAGTTTGTACTTGATGTAATAAAGTGAACAATTTTGGTTTATGGAAAAAGATTACTGCAATATAAGACAGTATATGTCGTTGACTTGAGAACGTCGTTTTCTTAATGCCCTAATGACAAGAACAAGCACTATTTTATTTTGCAACCAAGGTTATTAGACACACAATAAAGAGTATTTACCGTGTGTTTAATCACCTGGTTGCAAATAAAACAGTGCTTGTTCTTGTCATTAACCCTTTGACTTCCAGGCCGGGGTGCATGCCAGGATCCAGATATACTGGTGTAGGAGTTCTATTTTTCGTCATTTGAAGCTGGAATTGCTAACGCAATTTCCAGCTTCAAATGACGAAAAATACATAGATGTAGTATATATTTGACGAAAATTTGTGTCATTTTATGGTTACGTTGATTGACGAATGACGACGGAAATTTCCGTCATGTATGGTAGTGAAAAGGTTAAGGCATGAAGAAAACAACGTTCTCAAGTCAGCGATTGTCTCGTTCAATGGGTATTGTATGTCAAGTAGCGTGTCTTTATCGTCATAATGATTTGTCTTTACCAATATACGAAAGTCAAAAGAAGGTAAAGACAAATACTACTTTAAAACGTAAGTCCATCGTAATTTAATGTCCCTTTGGTCATTATGTGTTGGAAATCTGCAAACAGCTATACTGAAAATTGAACCCGCTATGCACAAGCTTTTTAACCCTTTAAGCCCTCACGATGCATTAAAGCATCATTTTACATCCCTGAAAACATAACTAATTTTCCTACAACTAAGGGTTTTAGAATGAATATTTCCATGAAACTGGTTTACCAATACATGTCAATTTCTAAGCCACATCAAATCATCTTCATCCACTACAAGTCGAGAATTGCGACAGCAATTCACGGCTTGTAGTGGATGAAGATGACAATGGTAAATTCAGGCTTGAAAAGGTTAATTAATTAAAACATCTAGTTATGGTTAACATGGTTAAGCCATACCGGTAAATACAAAACAAGATTTTTATTGTGTTCTCTGAAACTGATAATAAATAACATGCTGCTTGGCTATTGCACACTAATGCTTGCCTAGTATCATATAGGGTTACATAACAATCAATAATTTCGCAAAATCAGAAGATTTCACAATGTCTCTACCGTTATTGCTCTAAATTTTCGATAAACGTATTAGTCTGCACGTGTCGGGCGGGGGGGGGGGGGTGATGTTGTCGTTTAAGCTGCCTGGAAAGTCAGAGCTTGTTGGCTTAGTCCCGCGCTCTGGCGTTGAAATGTATATTCCTCGCTCACTCGTAAATATTTAGTATAGTGGGGAGCCTCTGTGACCGAGAGATAGTATGCTCGGCCTCAGACCGCCAGGGCTCGCCTTTCGAATCCAGTACTGGAGCTTATATGCCTATATATATAATTTGTATAATAATGACATCATATATAGTATACTACAGGAAAAAAACCCGTGAATTATGACAGGCTAATTGCTATATTGACGTCTGTTTGAATTGAATGAAGTGAAACAAATGTATTTTTGACCAGAATCTGATTTGCACCGAACCATTCTTTGACCTTGTTCGTCTGAGAAACCATATATCGACATATACATACATGTAGTTCATGCCAACATAATGCCATGTACAAACTAAAGAAGATTCCAAAAGTAAAAATAATTGACCATCAATGATCTTTAGTGTCCTCTTGAAGATGTCAAGACTTGGATAAGGAGTTAACTAATCGGTCAGTGTCACCTCTGAGCGGGATAATGAAGGTCAAGGGGATAAGTGACTTGAGTGACCAGGGGCAGCACAGTGACCAGGGGCAGCACAGTGACCAGGGGGCAGTGGTGTACGCTTGACCCCATAAACGCTTAAATATTTTGTATAAACCACGAAGACGTTTTTTCAATTTGAAATAATCATAGATGTCTCAGTTAATTCTTTCTGATTAATTTGAATACCTCTTACAGTGCGGCGGTCGACTTTAGACGTCAGATTCTGACGTCTAAAGTCGATCCCTGCGTTGTAAGGGCTAACCCGTCAACACCTGACCCGTTATATCCTATTAATAATCCGCCAATTTTAGAACAATAATTGGCATAAACCACCATAATATACACATTATTTAAACATATGTAGTTATACGACTCACGTTTGAACTTTAATATGACATGAAATGACATGAAGTCCATGTGTCAAATTTAACTAATATTTAAGCTTCAAATAAAAGAAAAAGATAAAGTAACAGAAAAATATAATACTAGGCCTATATAACTAACAATTTAGCATGACGAAATTGATTATAAACATATTTCATTGACCAATTGGAATAACGCAAAAAAAAGGTTGTAATATAAGGTGTCTTTCGGATGACCAAGGTTGATAAACTATGGTATTTTCTCAAGCACAAGATTTTTTCATGTAAATGAAGTAAAATGAATCGGGCTTTAGGCCACCTTTGTGCACATATAGGCTAAACTGGGCCAGGAGAACCTCCTGAGGATGGTGAGATGATTGAGATGACACTGTCCTCCAGACACAGGATTCGAAATTCGAGCCTTGGCAGTCTGAGGCCGAGCACGCTACCTCTCGGTCACGGAGGCTCCCCACAATACTGACTTTCACACGTGGATGGGAAAGAAACATCTTTCAAACCGCCGAGACCGGGAACTGAACCCCGAACTAGGGCGTGAAAGGCAGCTACCCTAGGGCCCCCGCCCGTTTTTCATGTGAAAGCATTGAGCCAAAGTTGAATATGTCTCATACAGGAATATGAGGTACGTGGTGATGTAAACTTCTAGCAACAATGGCTGAAACAGGTTTCAACCACAGATTGCCCCCTTACAAAATCGTGGGAAAGTTCTTTGGACGGTCATATCTAAAATTTGCCCTCAAATAATCAGGTCAAAGATAGGTTTTATAGAATCAGTAACATTTCAGCTACGAGATCGCATGCTCAGCTCATTTTTCGCATAGTCATTAAAAATTTCTGAACATTTTTCTAAACTTGGGATCAAGATCGCTTTCAGTCACTGCCATGTTGAAAAACGTTGTTTTTTTCGGATAAAACAAATACAGCAATCCAGGGCCTCAAAAAGAACGTCACGCCTAGGCGTAAACGTCACCATGAATGCAGCTCTATTATTAAAAAATAATAAGGACATTACAAACAATGTATTATGCATGCTAGGGTTATGATATCACGTGACGACTGGGTCAATAGGGTCACGTGGATGGTTCACGTGGACACTGGGGGTCAACAATGAAGACTGCAGTGACAAACGAGGGGTTAAATCAATGTTGACTTAATGTTGGCCCATTGTCTGCGGTGCTGGGCCAACATTAAACCAGCATTGATTCAACCGAGTGTTCAATCAATGTCGGTTTACTGTTGGCCCAGTGTCGCAGACGATGGACCAACATTGAATCAGCATTGATTTAATCGAGTGTTCAATCAATGCTGGTTTAATATTGGGCCATAGTCTTCGATGCTGGGCCAACATTAAGCCTACATTGATTCAGTGCCTCGTGTGAAGCGTGACGTCTGAATAGGCGGGCGTTGTTCACGTGTTCAAGCTGACACATTATGCATTACCCTTTCACTGCTGAAAAATTTTGTAGATAAATAAATATTTATTGCGACGGGAAGTCTGTGTAGACTTATGCGTCATTATATGATACAGTGCATAATATAATAAAATAGCAAGTGTGTAGATATATGTACAAGTATTAAATGATTTGAAATAATCAAAAGAAATATATATGTTAATATTATATACATGATAGATATATGTCTGCCGCAACAAAATCAGAGTTATTTTAGCTGCTAAAACTATAAATACTAGCAAAAAAGACACTCTGGAAAGCATAGAAATCAATAGGATACATAAAAGCTGATATAACTAGTGTATATCTTTTATGTAAAATGTATTATTAAGTAAGTAATCAAACATTCTGATTACATTTTAATATTATAAAGATAGCCGGCAATAGTAGCTATTAAGATATGTACAAACCATGGAGACCAAAAGGTTATTTTTAATTTTAAATCATCATAAATGTCTTAGCTATTTCCACTTCATTTGAATACCTATGTTATATGTCTACCGCTATTATAAATATTTTAATTCTTAAAGCGCAGGGATCGACTTTAGACGTCAGATTCTGACGTCTAAAGCCAATCCTCGCGCTGTAAGGGTTAAGCACGGTGGTCACACGATTTCATCTTTAGGTATTACATAAAGCACTGTGACCACACGATTTCATTATTTGGGTATTACATAACCGTTATCACACAGTAGGCCTACTTTAATTAGTTCACGGTGCCACGAGCTGAATACATTCCCCACAGATCGCTCCTGCGCCACTGTGCACGTTTCAATTATTGCAGTGTCGAATCGAGCAGGCGGGGGACCGGCCCTTTTCAGAAACTAAACTGTCAAACCTAAATAAATCAAACCTACAGTTGTTTGAAGCATTATACCAAACTGAAGACACAACCACCCTTCCACTTGGACCCATCCTTCTTCAAATGTATGGATCCGCGCCTGTTAAGTCACCCACATTCCGGGCTACTCAGAAATAATAATAAAATCTTAAGAAATTTCTTTTCATAAAAAAAAGTGAATACAAATTTAGATTTTTTCTATTTCTGTAATTCCCAAAAGAATGAAAACAACAAAAAAGTAGAAAAAAATGTTTAAAAAAAAGTTTCTATCATAATAACACGTTGAATAAGGAAACTAAACACGAGGCATTGACCAAGTGCTGGGTTAACATTCATCTCGTGTCTCGTGTTTGCTGGGTTCGAGTATCAATATACATTATTATGGTGTGTTCAAAAGATACTAGTACATGTATTGTGAAATGCAGGCATGCCTGTTATGATTGAAGGAACGAACGAACGAACGAACGAATAAATGAAGGAGCGAACAAACGAACGAATGAACGAAAAAATGAACGGGCGAACGAACGAACAAACGAACGATTGAAAGAATGTTTGAATGAACGAATGTATGAAGGGATCAATGCACAAACGAGCGAAGGGAAGAACAAACGAACGAAAGAATGAATGAACGAATGAACGAACGAACGAACGAACGAACGAACGAACGAACGAACGAACGAACGAACGAACGAACGAAAGAACGAACGAACGAACGAACGAACGAACGAACGAACGAACGAACGAACGAACGAACGAACGAACGAACGAACGAACGAACGAACGAACGAACGAACGAACGAACGAACGAACGAACGAACGAACGAACGAACGAACGAACGAACGAACGAACGAACGAACGAACGAACGAACGAACGAGCGTATAAATGATTAATGTATTTACAAGCTAAGCTGGACAATGAGCACCTTGTGATAATGGTGATCCCCCCCCCCCCTCATACACGTGTATTATAAGTTGCATGTATGTGCGTATAAAACAAGTGGTTACCATGGACCCCGACGGTTACCATGTCATTCCGTGTGACCCGACCTATAACCTGACATATATAGCTGGTTATCAGGATACAGTGAGCCAATGTTGGGTTAATGGTGGTCCACCGTCGTAGACGGTGGCCCAACCTTAAACCAACATTGATTCTCATCCTTGTGAATAGCTGGTCATCAGGTGTCACAGAGACATATGATTCGCCCACGAACACTAAACTTCTACCCAATAGCCTACCGTAGCAGACGGTGGCCAACATTAATCCACTATTGGGTGAATGTCTTGTCTATTTGCTGGGATTGTTGCGTGATCAGCTATTGACCACGCACCCTGTAGGCCCCGTCGCGATAGAATGACCAATATCCACTTCAGCTCATAGCGAAATAATGACCACACACCCTCTGTGCCCCATAGCAAACTTCGGCTGTAATAATACAGTTTACCCTTCTCCTGCTTAGTTAATTTATTAAAATTTTAAAGCACTTGAGGTTGTGTCTCGCTACCGCGACCCACGTGAAAATTACTCATACATATATCTGTTTAATTTCAGCACAAATATTTGCAAACTTAATGTTTAGACACACATTTCATTCCCAATAATCAGTGATTTGGTCGACTAATAAAATAGATTAAAAACGACAATAGTTGTGAGCAGCAGGATAAGGGTTAAAAATGGATGTAAATTGTAATTGTTCGTCAATTTAGTTTTAGCAAACAGAATCTGGACATAGAATTATAGAAATTATTTGAGACAAAAATATATGGCATGAACATATAAAGTCATTCATTAAGTCATTTATTCATTCAATGATTCATTTAGTCATTCATACATTTTTAAAATGATTCATTTCATTCATTCATTCATTCATTCATTCATTCATTCATTCATTCATTCATTCATTCATTCATTCATTCATTCATTCATTCATTCATTCATTCATTCATTCATTCATTCATTCATTCATTCATTCATTTATTCATTCATTCATTCATTCATTCATTCATTCATTCATTCATTCAATTATTCATTCATTCATTCATTCATTCATTCATTCATTCATTCATTCATTCATTCATTCATTTATTCATTCATTCATTCATTCATTCATTCATTCATCAAGTCATTCATCGAGTCATCAAGTCATTAAATCATTCATACATTTTTTAAATGATTCATTTTATTCATTCATTTATTCATTCATTCATTCATTCATTCATTCATTCATTCATTCATTCATTCATTCATTCATTCATTCATTCATTCATTCATTCATTCATTCATTCATTCATTCATTCATTCAATCATTCATTCATTCATTCATTCATTTATTCATTCATTCATTCATCAAGTCATTCATTCATTGATTTATTGATTCATTGATTCATTGATTCATTGATTCATTGATTCATTCATTCATTCATTCATTCATTCATTCATTCATTCATTCATTCATTCATTCATTCATTCATTCATTCATTCTTTCATTCATTCATTCAGTCATTCATCAAGTCATTATATGCATACATTTTCAAATCACTCTTTTCTTCGTGATATGATATGATATAATAACTTACATAGCGCTAAGGTCCTAGATAAATTGATGTTTCATTGACACAAGTAATACTGTTCACACAAGCCATTATTTTTCATAAAAAATATATACAGCAGAAAGGGTTATAAAATTACATGAAAATGTACATGATAAGTACACTGCTGGTCAAGCTTGTCATTATATATTTAACCAAGTACAGTATATTTTATAAACATGCATTAAAACTACCTAAAATATATGTAACAGCATTATCATGATATGTAGACGGGAGGGGGGGGGGGGGCATATATATTTACCAAAACCATTAAACTAACTACCACACATTGTGATGCATAGTAGCAAAAAAAACAATTTGGAAAGCGTAGGAACCTGAGAATTATACAAGTTTACATTTTTTTATGACCACACACCCTCTTCAGCTCATAGCGAGATAATGACCACACCCTATGCGCTCCATGGAAATCTGATTATCGTGCTGGGGTATTCAATCCTTACAGCACGGGTATTATAATCTCACGTCAGTAGACGTCAGATTTTGACGTCTAAAGTCGATCCTCGCACTGGAAAAGTAAACATATTTCTAATAGCCGTAGCCCCATTAACATAGGTATTCGAATGAATCGGAAAGAGCTGACTAAGACATTTCTGATAATTTCAAATTATAAATAAACCCTTTGGTCTCCATGATTTAGACAAAATAATTTCAGCGTTGTAAGGGTAACCTGTATTTAGCTGATCACCAGGTGTCAGAGAATGAGATGATTGGTCTGCGTGATCATGGACTGACCACGCACCCTCTAGGCTCCATACCGCCGTATAGACCCTCTAGGCCCCATAGCGTGACCAGGGACTGACCACGCACCCTATTTGCCCCATAGCGCCATATAAACTTTCTAGGCCCCATAGCATGACCTGGGACTGACCACGCACCCTCTATGCACCTTAGCGCCATATAAACCCTCTAGGTTCCATAGCGCGACCACATATCAGTGTCAACCATAGAATGGCAATATTTCGCTTTTTTATTTTGTGCCATTTCCAGTGTTGTAGCATTGTGTGGCATTTTTGTGGAGTGGGGTACACTAAAAAGATGGAAAAAACCCATGGTTTATATCAAATAAATTCAGCGCTTCAAATAAAATTAGCATAATTTATCAGGTCTATGCTTATTAAAGCTAGACAAGCTTACGCAATTTCCAACAAGGAATGAACAGAACGTAGTCCATGTATAAAAACCACACCTTATTCACATATTTTATAAACGCAATCCATGTATAAAAACCACACCTTACATATCTTATGAACGTAATCTACGTATAAAAAACACACCTTACATATTTTATAAACGTAATCCATGTATAAAAACCACACCTTACATATTTTGTAAACGTAATTTAGTATAAAAACATTTCTTATAAACGTAATCTACATATAAAAACCACACTTTACATATCTTATAAACGTAATCTACGTATAAAATCCACACCTTACATATTTTATAAACGTAATCCATGAATAAAAACCACACCGTGCATGTTTTATAAACGTAATCTACCTATAAAAACTACACCGTGCATGTTTAATAAACGTAATCCATGTATAAAAACCACACCCTGCATGTTTAATAAACGTAATCCATGTATGAAAACCACACTGTGCATGTTTTATAAACGAAATCTACCTATAAAAACCCCACCGTGCATGTTTTATAAACGTAATCCATGTATAAAAACCGCACCGTGCCTGTTTTATAAACGTAATCCATGTATAAAAACCACACTGTGCATGTTTTATAAACGTAATCCATGTATAAAAACCGCACCGTGCCTGTTTTATAAACGTAATCCATGTATAAAAACCACACTGTGCATGTTTTATAAACGTAATCTACCTACAAAAACCACACCGTGCATGTTTTATAAACGTAATCTACCTATAAAAACCACACCGTGCATGTTTTATAAATGTAATCTACCTATAAAAACCACACCGTGCATGTTTTATAAATGTAATCCATGTATAAAAACCACACCGTGCATGTTTAATAAACGTAATCCATGTATAAAAGTCAGTCAGTCAGTCAGTCAGTCAGTCAGTCAGTCAGACTGACTGACTGACTGACTGACTCACTGACTCACTGACTGACTGACTGAAAATACGTGTAACCCTAATTTGTTGTGTAAGACTTCATTCTTTCACATTAACATGAATACATTTTCATTGGCATTGAACCAGTGCTGGTTTAATGTTGTCCTACCGTCTGTGACGCTGGCCCACCATCAAACCAAATTGGTTCATTGTCTTGTGTTTTCAGTCTGTGTAATCTATTTGATTACTTATTAACCATTTGAGCGCGGGGCCGACTACACCGAAGACAGTCAGGCTTTCGATATAATCACTCTTGTCACACCTCCTTAACCCTAATGACAGAAGAATGGCTAGAAGCAATGAATAACGGTGAATTAACTGGTGTTCTGATGGTAGATCTTTGCAAGGCATTTGACTTTATTATTACAAAAACTAGAAATATATCGTTGCACTAGAAATGCCCTAAATTGGTTTACTTCCTATCTATTTAACCGTAGTCAAAAAGTCGACATAGACGGAATTTTGCTGATCCTTTAGAAAACAAATCCGGTGTTCCCCAAGGCTCTGTCTTGGGGCCTTTGTTTTTCATTTTATTTATAGATGACATATTTTTAAATCCAGCATTGGAAAACATGTCCCTATATTTGCCGATGACGCTACAGATCATCATACGAGCAAAAATATTCAGAATATTTCTTCTAAATTACAAATAAAGGCGACCTCGGTTAACCAGTGGTGTGAAATTAACAGAATGAAAATGAGCATAGAAAAGACAAAAATAATGCTTATTGGATCCAGGCAAAAATTAAACCGAATAAGTGAATCAGAAAAATACAATAAATTACTTATTTATAATACCCCAATTGAGCAAATAAGCAATACCAAATTACTTGGCATTCACATAGATAGTTCCTTGACATGGGATGTTCAGGTATCGCATGTAAAAAAAATAGTGATATATAAATTATTCCTCCTGAAGCGTATTCGGCATTTTCTACCCAAAGATACTCGGATTTTTTTTTCTAACTTTTACATGAAGCCATACTTGGAGTTTTGTTGCAGTATATGGGGCAATTGTTCAAAAGAAAATATAAATATAATTGTAAAACTCAAAAAAAGGGCTGCAAGATTAATTTTAGATGCCGACTTTTTCACACCAAGCGCTAATTTATTTAAAGAATTGAAATGGATCCCGTTCTCTGATATTGTTAAATACCACCAAGTTAGCTTAGTGCATTCACAAAATATCTCCTGAATATTTACATGACATGTTTAGCATCAAACTAGATTCAAAGCGTTCTAATTTAAGGTCTTCAAACAAAGGTCGCTTAGATGTTCCGAAAAACCACAACAGGAGTTTATCTTTTAATGGCCCTAAATTGTGGAATAACTTGGACAGCGAAACAAGACAAGCAATTTCTCTTGGTGTTTTTCAGTCAAAAGTATTTAATATTTTATCTGGCCTTAACTGTGATAAACTTACTGAAAAGATCGATGTATAAAATAGTTATATTATATTCCTACTATGTGCATGCTTATATGTATTTATACTATGTATATTATTGACCTTCTTTATATTGCTCATATTTGTAATAATCTATATTATTGCTAATCTATGCTTGTATGATATTTTATTTGAACATTATGTACCATTTTGAAGAGGGTCTCATGGCAGATGAGCGAAAGCTCAATGAGCAACCCTCTATAAATCAGGATTATTATTATTATTATTATTATTATTACTATACGTCAGATGCTGACGTATAAAGTCCATCCCCGCACTGAAAGAGTAAAATATTTCTAATGGCTGTAGACCCATAACATAGGTATTCAAACGAAGCAGAAAGAGCTAACTAAGACATTTATGATGATTTCTAATTAAAAAAAAACCTTTAGTCTTCAGGGTTTATAAAAAATGTGTCAGCGTTATAAGGTTTAACCCTTTTTTTACATTGAATGATGCTAAGGGAACTCGTGAAAGATGATTGATTTTCTTTTCAAATTGAAAAACTTATCTGAGAGCTATGGCTGATAATGTGTACAGAAATTGGGATAAAATAAATGTTTTTATTATCTGAGTTCTATATCAATCATCCTCACACTCTGGGCAGCGATTTTCACTATGAGACGTATATCGGTATCAGCCCATATCGCACTCTAGCTGTCGGTGAACTGCATTCTTTGGCAGATATGTCATATATGTGATTTGATCGTGTGAGAAAATACAAACGTTGTCAGAGACGTAACCCAGTTTTCGCATATTATTTTCGGAAGGATTTGAACTAATTAAAATTAATTTTTATGATAAAATTGTATAATCCGAGTTTAACAAGAACATAGATCACCAGTTGAGGAGTTCTGTTCGATCTTTTCCTTCCAAATCGTAGCGAATAATTAATTGTATGTATCAATTATCATTTTGACAAATGATTCAATTTATTTCATAGAACAGGAATTCCGTCGTTTCTGTGGACTTTTCCCGTTTTCGAATGTCTCAAGCATGCCAAGAGCTTGAAAACATTCCTCTGACGAAACGGTTACTTCACATACATGTATGCTGAACTCGTTGTCGTCTAAAATTGGCATGTTAATTTTATCTAAATACTTATTCTTTCGTCATCTGATTTTTTACACTTTCTGAGTATACATTTTTTTATGAGATAGATGAAATATTTGTCTATTTCAGATGATCTAGTGAATATAAGAAGACATATATCTCTATCTATTTTTTTATCCCCAAGTTTGATAAATATCAATCTATCTATTTTAAATCCCAATGCAGAATGTAAGCCACGGACACAGCAGAAAGACATGTCGCTGTAATTAGTGGTGTGAGACCTTTAAGCTGTAATTAGTGGTGTGAGACCTTTAATGAGCAGACAATACAGAATGTTTATGTCCCGGTTTAAATACGTGTTACGTCACGCGGCTATTCAATGACCTACAATGACCTTCACACCTATATAGCATGATGTGACATGTGTGTGCGTATACAACCAAACAATGACAAACAGCAGTAACTGCTTAATTGTGAGGCGACCAGATACTGCTGTTTGACTTTGTATATGCATACAACTCATCAGCCCAGTATACAAACAGGTGAATGCCGCCGATCAACGCTAGATGAGCAAATGCTGGATTAAAATTAGCCCCACGTCTACAACATTGGCCCAACATTAAGCCAGCATTGAATCAGTAACCTGGATTAAACCTAAGAGATCTGAGGAAGTCAAATTAAATTTTCAAAATAATTTTTCAAATACAAATTAAAATTAATTTTTAGTCGCTTGAAGCTGTGTCTCGCTACCGCGATCCACAACTTCAAGTGACTCAAAATGACTAGGATTTGTTTGTAAAGTTAGGTCATATTGTATGTCACTTTGAGAGATTTAAGACATTCTCTCTTCTGTATAAATGATTATAAACCAGAAAAATAACATTATAATCGACCCCAGTACTCTAAGGGTCAACACTGGTCCTACGACTAAAAAAATACTCGCATTTAATTTTTGTAAAGTGTAAGCTATTTTCACTTCTAGAAGTTGGCTGTACAATTGCTAACAAACCACAGAAATTACATTACAATCGATCCTTTCCATGCTTTCAAAGTCGAATTTACCTTCATCATCTTCATCCACTACAAGTCGTGAATTAACAATTCTCGACTTGTAGTGGATGAAGATGACTTACAGTCGGTGACAAATAAACAAATATATTGCTATAAATAAAATATTTCCGGTAATTTTTTTCGCTCTAAACCCCCTTGGTGTAGGAAATTAAGTCATTCTTCGGAGATGCAAAATTATGCTATGATGCATTGTGAGGGTTTACCTTTACGGCGTTGGCCCAACATTGAGCCAGCATTGGATCATCATCATGTTTGCTGGGAAGGTGTTCACCGTGTTCTCACCTCACCTGACAAAAGCACAATGCTGGCCCAAAGTTGTACCAGCATCGACGATGCTGGTACAACGTTAGGCCAGCATTGTCCCGGCATTGCAGACTGAATACAGGTGAGAAAGCCTTGTCAATCACTTCCCGTGCATTTCCCAGCCCCGAGTTCTCACCTAACCTTGGCCCAATGCTGGGCTAACGTTGTCCCAGCCCGGAGTTAACAGCTCCGAAATTAACAGAACGTGTCAATTGCACTTGACGATATCACCCACTCTAGGAAGCCGTTAATGACAATTACAATTAACAGCTTCTGCCTGATTTATGCAAAACAGGGAAACAAGCATTAGCATTTCTACAATCAGAACCTTTTGATGACCATAGTAAGTCTGAAATGCTAGTTTGTATAATATTGTGTGATTATTTTATTTGTCATTTTTGAGAGGGAAATATATGTTATCATGGCAATGCAAAATAATTGATCACATTTTAAAAACTGAGTTTATACACAAATTATGTGCATATATGTTAGTTAGAAATGACTTTTACTGTTGTCAATAAAAACATCTGCCCACCTGTGATTACGTAATGGTCATCTGGTTGAGCTGTCATTTTATAATAATATTCCCAATTAAGCTTATTTCACCTCAAAATATGTCCTCTGAGTGTTTTTTGCAACGATTTCTTTATATTTGTTGTTTAGAGGTAACCATTAAAGCACTAAATTAAATAATTAAATTAATAAATATTTTAAAAAATTTCTCCCATTTAAAGTTGTGTTCACTAATTCTGTGAAACGCAGTGACTAGTAGACGTCATCGGAAACCCTTATGAATGGCTACTAGGTGAACAAATGGTTACATAAGTCCCCCTCCCCCATACTTTATTGTATGAGATCGCTAAGTGAAAACATTGGAGGTCAAGTCTATTGAGTTTTCACAGGATACTTGTTTAATTTGAGACCAGACATTTGCTGTGAAGCTTCCCGTTTTAGCAGATCAAGGCCTCTTCTGAGATCACTTCATTTGCCAATAAAATATCACATACGTTTTAAGCTGGACAATTACAGTGCTCCAATCTGTTCAAAAGCCTGGAGTGCGCAGTGCTGCCTCTGGTACTGTGCACTATAAAAACCCTTGAAGTCATTTGAAATAGGAAAAGACTTAGTCCCGGCTTCGGGCTTCCTTCTCGATATTGCCATGATTGTACAGAAAGCGACGTAAAGCAATATTCATTTCAGCAGAGCAGCATCACTTCTAAACCTTCCAGTGCGGGGATCGACTTTAGACGTCAGATTCTGACGTCTAGAGTCGAAAGAGTAAAATATTTCTAATGGCCGTATACCCATAACATATTATTTAAATGAGTCGCAAAGAGCTAACTAAGACATTTATAATGATTTCAAATTGAAAAAAACATTTGGTCTCAATGGTTTATACAAAATTATTTCAGCGCTTCAAGGGTTAAGGCCTCGCTTTTTCATTAAGCTCTGTGATTTATTAGCGCAATGGAATTGTAGATTGCTGGGATCATCCAACGCGAATACAGTGGCTGATCCAGGATGTGAAGACAAAAAAAAAAAAAAGTTTCATTTTAACTTACCACCCTTATTCCTGGGATACCCGGATCCCAGTTGACGGATCAATGAGATTATAATGGATTCTGATTTCCGCGCCTCTGAGCTTGTATGTCCCATAATTTAGGCGCTATTGAAATGACTGAATTAGAATTGATCGAATTGATACATGCTAATTTCCCTTCTCATTTAACTCCCTTATATTCAGGGGCTGATACCGATCTGCATTTAATAGTTGCAACCACGACACAAAGTATGATAATATTGATTAAAGTTCTACCCTTGTCCTCCTACGCCATTTAACCCTTTCAAGCCTGAATTTACCGTTGCCATCTTCATCCCCTACAAGCCGCGAATTGCTGCCGCAATTCTCGACTTGTAGTGGATAAAAATGAGTTAAAGTGGGTGACAAATGAAAAAATATACTGTTATTTTTAAAACATTTCCATGAAAATGTTCGTTCTAAAACCACTAGGTTTCAGGAAATTAAGTTTTTTTCAGAGATGCGAAATGATGCTTTAATGCATCGTGAGGGTTAAAGGGTTAACCCTAGTCCCACTAGAATAAGAAGAAGAATTTATTTGACCAAACAGATAATATACAATATAAGGCTACAATATACAGAATAAAAGTCAGGAGACCATAGTTAAGACAAACAATGTCGCTACCACTATGGCACAAGAAAAAAAGTTTTTTAATTAACTAAGGTCAATGATTATAAAACTCAATAAAGCAATCTAGCAATATTTACATACATCAATGAATGAGTATGCGTAAAAATCGTCGCCTCGGAGCTAAAGGATCCTATCTGACACTCGTCAGAGTGGGAGATAGGATCCTTTAGCCTCCGAGGCGACGAATGATTGTCCCAACCTAAACTGTAGACAAGCTTGTCATAATGAACTATGCAAAGCCAAACGGCAGCAACTGCCCACTTATAAAGTATTCAGATACTACCCTAGGCCATTATTTTTATATGTGTTACAATCAGTACTCAAACCAATGCTGACTGACATTGCTAAGATATTTCGTAGCAGATCCTCGGTTAGAAGGGACAAGCAAGCCAGAAATCACGTACTTTTAGATATGATTACCTAAAAATCTGAAGTATTTTTTTATTAATAAAAAATAATTCCAATGACTGCAGCTGCGCTTTATGCAATGACTAAGACTACATGGTACATGTGCTAGTCTGTTCAATCAAATAATATTCTAGTGTTATAGGATAGCTATAATGAGTAGCGTGCGGTATCACGTGAGTCTGCCTACAGTCTGTTTCACCAGATCCTGGGAGTAGCCTTTATTTCAATTTGCTTGGTGGATGTTTAAACATTTTTTAACAACCATTTTTTTTCGGATTATTTTTCATCTTCCCCTAACATCGCTGAAAATTTGGTGCAATTTTGTTGTGTATTTTGTAAGTTAG
>OZ024917.1:3939077-3976577 GCA_964017125.1 Flabesymbios commensalis
CAACGCTGGTCCAGCATAAGACTGCAGCTCGTGCTCGTCGGGGTGAGTCGTACCCCCATGGGTGCCGCACGCGCCTGACTATGGTGACACTTGATGCCTGAGTGGTGAATTCTATGAGATGTGGACACCTGAGTCACTGACACGATCCTGTAGATAGAGAGCAGGCCCTCCAGGCCGCACCAGGAATTACACCCCCCTCTAGACCCCCGCACCTGTTGCCTAGAAATGTCCGTCCGCCATTGCAATCAGTGTCACCGGACTGTGTGTAGCGGAATGCCCCGAACAATAGCCTCCCTCCGCCCCGTCCGTCACTTGTTCCGTCCTCCCTGGTAAACAGGTGCACTTATCATATACGTCACGCGTCACTGCACACACCGCCGCGTCACTATGGTGACACGTGTTAGTCTCCAGGGCGACCAAATACAGGAATACCAACCAAATAAAACACATCTATCAATAAGATTCGTTTCTTATATTCACCGTCATTTGTACATTACGGTGAATATAAGAAAGGCATCTTATATATTTATATTTATTTGTAAAATATTAATTTTTGTAATTATGGATAGATAGCGGAAGTGTGCACCCGTGGACAGCGGAAGTGTGCTAATCACGTTTAAACTCGTTCTCAGTTCTGTTCGTCCTTTAAAAAATAAATCTGTACGAGAAATGTGCATTAACATGATTGAATTTGCAAAAATTGACGTATATTTGGATTCAAATTAAACAAATATTCCCACTTAGAGTAATTTTTAAATAAATTTAAAGTTTTTAGGTTAACATTGAAAATACGCTAACTTTTAACGATCACAACCTTTACTTTCGATCATTAACCTCTGCTTTCGGAGAAGCTTAAAAAAATATTTCGGTTATTGAGAAATTAAAATAAATCATTTGGTGAACTGAACATCCACTAAAAACAGGTTGATCGTTTTGAGGGGCAATTTTTGTGATGATATTTTCTAATTTGACAGAGTTGTTATCGGTTTGAGATTGCAGCTCAGGGTGACAACGGTTTATGACGTGTGACTCGCGGGGGGGGGGGGGGGGATAACGGGGTGACACTGGGTTGAGGGGATCAGATGTTAGAACACCCTTAACCCTTGTCACGCTGGAGTCTTAATTAGTATTTATTAACACTTGTCACGCTGGAGTATTAACGAATATTTTTCATAAATTTGCAACTGGAATTACTCAAATTGCAATTTATAAAAAAATATTACTACTGTTTCTACATATGTACACATATCCGAGTAAGATCCTTGTTTTGTTGGTGTCTTGATTAGTAGTTTCTCATTTATTCAAAGCTGGAATTGCTAACACAATAATGTCAGCTTCAACATGACGCAAATATTGTTATTTATAAGAGAATAGACACCATCAATAAGTATAATGTGGGAATTGTAATCGTCATTTTCGCTTCAAATGACGAAAAATATTGATTAAAAATAAACACCCCTCAAATTGAATTATTGGATTAACTCGAGACATTGAGCCAATATTGGTTCAAGGTTAGGCCATCGTCGCAGACGATAGGCCAACATAAAACCAACAAATTCAACAGATTTTTGGAAAATAAAACAGTTAATTTTTTTCATTAATATAAATCTAGAATTGCTAACGCATTTTCCAACATCAAATGATGCAAAACAACAAAAAACAGACCTACAGAATTTTTTATTTTTTTAATTAGCTACATTGTTGTCAACTTGAAGGGTTCAAAACAGGTGTATATATATATGGATATATGGGGGCGTTAGCAGATCAAGTGTCACCCGTCCATCTGTCGTGCTTACGCCCTTGTCAACCCCCTTCTAGGTCGTGTCAACTCACTTCTAGGTCGTGTTATGGCACCACAGGACCAATTAGTCATTAATCCACCTGCCAGATGAGTGGTTGTCAGGGAAGAGGTGTGCAGGGGGAAATCTAAATTCCAACGCACAGATTACGGCAGGGGAAAACAGGGCAGAATTCCCATGCACAGATTACAGACATAATACATAGAGCACTAATGTCGACTACAGCATACAAATATACCATTCTGTGTTTTCATACCACCTGTATTAACACGTTAACTCTTAATAGCCACGCTGAAATATTGCTATATAAACCATGGAGAGCAAAGTTATTTTTTTTTACCCTGAAATAACCTTAGTGTTGGGATCGACTTTAGACGTCAAATTCTGACGTCTAAAGTCGATGCCCGCGCTGTAAGGGCTTTAAAAATGAAATAAACATTAAATAATGAAAAACTGCTATGTGTGTTGGCACATATGTTCCACAAATCACATAATTTGCAGGAGAGAGGATAATATTATGCAAACGGTGCATTTGAGTGCGATATGGGGAAATACAGCACTCGTCCAATTATTACATGCTTATATAGAACAGTTCTTGAAGTAAATGATTTATTTCACGCAGGGTCTGCCCGAAATTATTTCTTTCAATAATTCTCCAGCCCCCCCCCCCCCTCCTTGGAAATTGAATGGTGGCCCCCTTTTAATTTGAAGATGTTTAGCGGCATGATCACCTTGGAAAGTTTCTGCAAATTTATGTAACGAAAACTTAATGATACTTTTTATATTCATCAATTCTTCATTTTTACCATGTTTACTCGGCTAAGATTCCTAACCATTGCAGCTTGAAGTCCCTGGCAGGTAAATGCATTCCCAGTACAAGTTACCTGTTATGGCAAAAAAAAAACATTAAAAAATAGTTATATAATTTCATGCATCTAGAATTTACTATTGCTCCGATGACCTTTATTAAGGCTGTATCAGACTTATGGATAAAAATAACCCCAGTTATTGATGGGGATTGACTTCAAACGTCTGACGTCTGAGGTCGATGCCCGCACTGAAAGAATTAAAAATAGTATAATGGTCGTGGAGACGGACATGGTAAGAGCGTGGTGCTTTGCTGATGTCGCTACCTGCCGTGAGGTTTCGAACCCCGCTTGGTGCAGGTTTTTCAGAGAAATATCATGTGTCTCCCCTGTCAATATTGAGACATTGTTTCGATTTTGTGTCCTTCAGCAAGGCCCTTCACCCTCAAATGCTTCACTTGAGTCAGGTGTGAATGAGTACCTGGTAGGACAGAGATGACAATGTGTACGATAAGTCCATTGCGCCGATATAGCGACAGGACTGTATGCTCTCCGTGGAGTTGAAATGGCACACGAATGACCAGGGTGTAAATATAAAATCAGACTTGATATCAGACTATAAACCTACACCTTTACCTTTACAACCATAGGTATTCAAATGACGCAGACAGAGCTAACTAAGCCATTCATGATGATTTCAAATTGAAAAATACCCTTTGATCTCCATGGTTTATGTACAAATATTTCAGCGATGTGCGTCCAAGGTCGATCCCCGCACTGAAAGAATCAAAAGTATAATGGTAGTGGACCCATGACGATTGTATTCAAATGAAGCGGAACGGGCTAACTAGGAGATTTATGCTGATTTTAAATTGAAAAAACCCTTTGTTTTCCATGGTTTATATAAAAACATTTAAGCGTTGTAAGAGCTAAAGGGTTAAAGATGGGATCTCCCTGTTACAGACTCGGCTGTGTGCGACATTTGAATTCTCATACATATCAGAATGTTTTCATCTCCAGGGCGGGGGGGGGGGCGGGGGGTGATTGACAAATTGCGAAATACCATTCTGTGTAGAGTTATTGTTGGTAGTACTTTACCAGTCCGCAAAGCAAAAAGGCAGTATCTGCTTACTTGTAAAGTAAGCAGATACTGCCTTTTAGGTTTTCAGGGTCCTTGTCTGGCCGTTTGTGACTGTGGCTTTGTCATAGTGACATATCTATAGTCACAAAGATTGCTTTATGTCCCAGGAGCGTGAGAAACTCCACCGATACCTTGACTCAACACCTGTCAGGACGTCTGTTTACCTCAACCCTTACAGGGCGGAATTAATTTTGTAAAAAAGTTTTTTTTCAATTTTAAATCATCATAAGTGTCTTAGTTAGCTCTTTCCGATTCATTTGAATACCTATGTTATGGGTCTACGACAATTAGAAATATTTTCATTCTTACAGTGCGGGACCGTCTTTATACGTCAGAATCTGACGTCTACAGACGTCAGATTCTGACGTATAAAGACGGTCCCCGCGCTGAAAGGGTTAAACCACACTCCTCACAACACTCACATTCTACCTCATATTACCTCAGCGGTCACGCTTCAATGAACAACACACCTACACCTTATGCTGGTTTAATGTTGGGCCAACGTGTGTAGTGCTGGCACAATAATACACCAGTATTGGGTCTCGTGTCGCTCGGGTTTTGAAAGCGCCGCCATTTAATAATAAAGTTAACTAATTCGAACAGGATCAGGTCACGATTGAAGGGTAAAGGACGGGGGGGGGGGGGGTTATAACATCAAATTTGAACAAACTAGGCCTTTTTCAAACATGGTTGTTATATTCCCACAAAATAATTCAAGTACAGAGGCGTAGATTTTTTATATGATTATTATAAAAATAATAATAAATAATAATAAATTATATCAGCGAAAACGGCATTATATAAACAATTCCAAAACACACCAACTGGGGCGTGAATGGCGTGAAGTTTCAAATTCGGGTTTGAGCCAGTTTTTTGTCATTTTGAGTACCAGTGCCTGAACAGGCACTTGTATAATACGTTGTCTCTTGTCATTTTGAGGACCAGGGGCCCGCTCAACTAAGAATCTTAAAATTAAGATTATCTCATTTTTCTCTTATTTTCATTACAAAAGTTAAGGTAAATCCTAATTTTTTTAATGAAAATAAGAGAAGTTAAGATGATCCTAATTTTAAGATTCTTACTGGGATGGGTCCCAGTAGCTAAACAGGCGGGTCCTACTTGTATGAGGGACGTACCTTTGATATCTGAGTGGGGGAGGGGGGGGGGCTATAAAAAATGTGAAGAAAAAATTCTGGCGCCACAGAAGTCAGAAAAAATGTGGGCAGAAATAAAATTTGTTGTCGAAATTTATAAAAAATATGTTGACCAGAAAAACACCAAATGGTAACGTACATAATAGGGAAGGCATACGACAAAAAAATATTTTTCATTTTTTCGACCGAAAATCTGTTATCGTATTTTATCAATTTGAGTACCAGTGCCCAAACAGAGACTTGTATAATACGTTTTCTCTCTAGTCATTTTGAGTACCAGCACCTAAACAGGTACTTGTATAAAACGTTACTCATTTTGAGTACCAGTGCCCAAACTGATTTGATACTTGTATAATACGTTGTCTCTTTAGTCATTTTGAGTACCAGGTACTTGTATAATACTACATCACGGCTGTCACGGGGTTGACCGGTGTGACAGACGGGTCATGGCGTCTCTCCCTCTTACACACACATATGTCATCAGCACATTCAGCCGCCTCAGGAGAAATCGCCAGTATTTTCCCACGAATCTTGTTTTCTGGAGGGGGGGGGGGGAGTACTTGGTCGGGAGTCACGGGTGAGACGGCCGTCTACAGTAACCCTTCCCTGCTCACGGTTTGTGAGTATTTTTCGTCATTTGAAGCTGGAAATTGCGTCAGCAATTTCAGCTTCAAACGACGAAAATACCTGAATATATGAAAAATAGATACCTATTAAATATAATTATTTGACTAAATAATTATCTATTACAAACAAATTGGCAGTATTTTTGGTGTCACTATTTGGTTGTGACTAGATAACGAGTGACAATACATTGATCTAACGCTGGTTTAACGTTGGGCTAACGTGTTAAATGGTGGGCTAGCATTAGGCCAGCCCCGGTACAGTATCACCCGTGTATACTGCCCCCCCCCCCGCCTCCTCTAATAGGCCTGGGTGCCACGCGCTGCTTGGCTTTTGTTGCTGGGCAGTCAGCGTGTACCCTGATAGCACGGAGGTCAACCTGCGAACACCCCGACGTAGATTAGACGCACGGTGGGCGTGGTTTTCCCAGGCTGCGCTCCTACAGGTGCACGGTGATTGTGACGGCTCGCTGATCTACAGACAGCACTCACCCAATGCTGGCTCAATGCTGGGCAGGGGTCGTACATGGTGGTACAACATTCAGCCACTGTTCATTAGTTGATCGTCAGGTGTCATCCGACTGTTGTGACGGCATGCTGCAAACACGAGACGTCCAACCGATGCTGGTTCAATAAATTTGATAAAATATTTTTTGATAGATGCTTAGTTAATCCAATAATTCAATATTGGAGATGTCTATTTTTCATGAAATTTACATATTTGTGGTCTTTTAAAGCTGAAAATTGCGTTAGACGATGGCCCAACATTGAACCAATATATACATTTGCAATGATTATATTCTCTAGAAAATACTAGACCAGACCCGATACTGAATTTTAAAACAACGTAAAAGATGACATTCAAAGTTAATTCCAGCATAAACGATGCATAATTGGGCTAATGTTGGGCCAGTGTTGTGGACGGTGGTCCAGAATTGGACCAATGTCACAGGTGCACAATTTATGTGACGGCACGCAGACCTTCTTCACCCTTTAATCACCGGTCCTAATTATATTTATTTCTTATTTTCACATTAAGTACCAGATTTTAAACATTTTTAAGACAAAACGTGACATAAATCAGCAAGATTTGAAAACCGTTGACCTAAATTTTGTCAGATCTGAATAATTTTATCCACTTTAAGTTGTGAATCGCGTCAGCGAGACACAACTTCAAGTGGGTGAAAATTCCAATTAAATGACTTGGTGGTCAAAGGGTACACCCATGAACACGAGGTGCCAGCGTTGTAGATTGTAGTCCAGAATTAGACCAATATCGCATTCACCAATTATTGCACAGGTGCACCACTTATGTGTCGGCACGTCCACTACCCCAGTGATAAGTTAGCCCAATGCTGGGCCAGCGTCGTAGATGATGGGCCGATATTGAGTGAATGCCTTATGTTTGTTAGATGGCTTACCTGTCAGAATTTACTTCCCAGCTAACTCGAGCATTCAACCAATTATGGTACAAAGTTGGGCATGCGTCGAAGACTGTTGGCCAACATTGAAACAGCATTGGGTGAATGTCTTGTGTTTGGTGGGTTTCGTTACCTGTCACCCTCTTACGAATAAAACACGTGCATGACATGTTCGCACATTGTTTTAATGTTGGGCTAACGTCTGCAAAGGTGGCCCAGCCTTAAATCACCGCATTGTGAATGTGTGCCATCTACCTGGTCACCCCCCCTTCGCCACCCCCGTCTCACTACCTGTCATGGCGGCCCCCAGTGCTCACACCGCTTCCTGCTGCGTGCGCACCGGCGCGTGAGCAGAGCGTGCCTCTCATTGGCAGACAGTGACCTCCCAGGGCGTGCACGCGCCGGTGACGTCACGGCTGAGCGCGCGCGGGGCTAGGGTGGATAAATAGGGGTGCTAGGCCTGTCCTGGGCATAACCCTCGGTCGTACACCAACTGTTCACACTACGACTTCACCCACTGTTCACTCTACCCCGCTAACATTGGATTATATTTGAACACTCGCCGTGAATTCTAGGATTTCTGGATTAGCAGATCTTAACATGGCTTCATCTAATGACAACTCATCTAACATCTCACGAGCACAACTTAGAAAAGTGAGTATACGTACCATTAAAGCAAAATATATGTGATGTTATTACTTGGTGATTTTAATTTTGCAATAGCACACTGTTTCGAAGTTGACACCGCGGGGATCGACTTTAAACGTCAGAATCTCACGTTCACAGACGTCAGATTTAAACGTTTAAAGTCGATTTCCGTCTAAAGTTGATCCACCCAGTGTGCTATTGCGAAATTAAAACACCAAGTAACAATAGTAGGTAGCTTGACGTAAATACTTCGACAGTAATAAATGTGATCTAATACCATAATGTATCAGCAAGTAACATTAGTAGGTAGCTTGACGTAAATACTTCGACAGTATTAAATGTGATCTAATACCATAATGTATAAGACTATATAAAGAACACAATTTATGAAGCAAAAGATCCACACTCTGTATGCATTACAAATCACGAATTAATTGCAATTTTAATGCATGTGTCACCTTTTGATTTTTCAACTCTTGCTCAACTCAATTTATTGAATATTTTTTTAAAAACATATTTTATTTTGTTCCAGATTAAGAAGCCTATCATTGAGAGGCGTCGCCGTGAGCGAATAAATGAATCGCTAACTGAACTGAAAACTCTGCTGTTAGAGGCTATGGAAAGAGATGTAAGTATTCTCAATCAAATATAAAACACCGTCAACCACAGACTGCGACCAAATGGCTTTAGTTCGATACTCTGCCAGTGTCAAACACGTTTCTTTGTGGTCTATTTGTTGTCAGAAAAATGGGTGTATGCCAATCTGTATTAAACACCTTGATTGTGACTGACAACACATTTCTTTTTTTGGCTGGATTTGCACGTTACCCTTTAAGAACCCTAGTAGTTTTTTTTAACATTTTAAAATAAAATTACATAATTCCTTCATGAGAAATCAAGTAGACCTATAAACTTATGTGTTTTACAAAATCAGGACGAAATGAGTGTTTGAACATTCGCAAATGTTTGTTCTCTAATTAATCAAATATGAGTAATTTTCACCCACCTGAAGTTGTGTGTCGCGGTAGCGAGACACAACTTCAAGTGGAGGAAAATTTAATTCGAAAAGAGCGATTGAAGGGTTAAAATGCAGGTAAATTATGAATTATAAAAATAGACCGTTGTGCTCAGAGGGTTATCCGGGTGAATATTTAATTAGATAATTTGGCGAAGTTACTTAACTTGGCACTTGTAGGGTTAAAATGCAGAAAAATATATGAATAATGAAAAAAGTACCTCTTGAGCTTAGGGGGTTAAGCTAGCCGTGGTACTTGAAGGTCTACCCAGATACGATGTTAGTTTCCCACGCTCCCGATGAACACACTTCACCCCCTCCCCTCCCTGTCATGTTCAGTCATGATGAACACCTCGGGGGGGGGGGGAGCACACTTCGTGATTGTGCACCTAGCTACATGTACAGGTACGCAGGCACACTCCTGCAACCACAAGATTCCACCTATGTTGTTTTCCTTGTACGCAAGGAAAATGTACACTTTGTTTAGATTTTGTTCTTGAAGTGACTTAAACTGTTGAAATGACTTCTAGGTCTTTGTACACTTTAAATCTAAATCACAACACTCCCGATTGTCCAATCATAGAGGTAAAATGGTCCAATCTAAATAGCAAAGTAAATGCTCTCATTCAAAATTCTAAAACATGTTAAATTAGCACAAATAAAATACGGCTATTGACGGGATTAGTTCAGCGCATGGTCTCAGATATTCGATTTTATAAACTTTTATTTTTAAATAATTATTATTTTATTTGCTCTTAAAGGTTAACAGTAACGTATCACTAGCAAATTCCAATATTTCCACTAATATGGCAATATGGCGTGCATACTTAGGTTACAGGCTGGTGATATTCGATAATTAACTTAAATTTTTATTACTTTGGCAGACGCTGTGGGCTTTTGATATGTGACCCTGGAATAAACGATCAATATAACCAATATAATATAATTACCATCACTTATTATAGACTAATATAATAGCATTGATATCACTAAGAACAGAAATATTATTATTGCCATTTTGTTCCCCCCCCCCTCCTCGTACTAGTTACACCTGAGCATTTTAAAATGATTTTAAATTTCGACTAATTATACTAGTTAGTAAACTGAATTAAGTCAGAATCTGAAGTCATCCCCACGCTGTAACAGTAAAAATATTTCTAATGGCTGTAGACCCATAACAGGTATTCAAATGAATCAGAAAGAGCTAACTAAGACATTTATAATGATATCAAATTGAAAAAACCCTTTGGTCTCCATGGCTTTTACGAAAGTATTTCAACAGGAGCCCTCTATACATGTCGGGGACAATACATGTTGTATACATAGACAGTGCACCTGTGTCAACTGTTCTTACGCTCACAGCAGCTCCCAGAAATACAATGCATTCAGCCATTGCTAGGTTAATGTTGGTGCAGCGTCGTAGACGGTGGACCAACATCAACCCAGCATTGGTTGAACGCATGTGAGGGTGACAATATCGCCTTATTGTAAGACTCTCAGGACAGTGAATGTGACCCCTTGTAAAGTTATAGGTCATGTCATGGGTGACGTCATCCTATACAAAGCCCCACAGATATCGCTCATACAGATAGTTTTCACATGTGACAGCGGCAATTGTTTACCAGTTTTATCCCCCATAGCGCCACACAAAGGGCTACAAGTAAACAGTTACTTGGAAAAGTAAGCACTTACTGCCTTCTGACTTTGACCTACACTAAAAAGACATAGAACAGTAACTGCTACTTGAAAAGAACGCAGTTGCTATTTTTTGACCTACATTAAATAGGCAAACAACAGTAACTGCTACTTTTAAAGTGAGAAGTTACTACTTTTTGACTTTGACATAACTACGCAATATCCTATCACATAGAATGTATAGATGATCTATTAGATCTTGTATTGTACCGTGTTCTAACACGATTTAAGCGAGGCTAAGCTGTAGGCTTCTAAGTGTTGTCCTGCTGTCTATTTCTCATTCATTTAAAACTGAAATCACTGACGCATTTTCAAGCTTAAAATTACTAAAAATAGATATCCAAAATTGAATGATTTCACTAGCATGATTAACAGAGCATCATCTGCCAGATAATGTTTGTTCAATTTCATTTCTGTTTGAAAACTTATATCCGGTTATAGACTAGATATCCAGCGGTTAACCAGATTATAGTAATTTTTTTCTCCCTGTATATTCATGTCGCTATTATTTTCTGTGTTTTAGGAAGCTGAACACTCTAAAATGGAGAAGGCAGACATCTTAGAAATGGCCGTCACCCATCTGAAGACAAGTCGTAAGCGCCCCCTAGCGAGAGTAGGTGGTGACCTGGTGGACTACCGTGCTGGGTTTGATGAGTGTGCTCGGGAGGTGGCCAAGTACCTACATGGTGTCAAAGGTCTGGATAGATCTGTAAAAGACAATCTGCTGTGCCACCTGACCACACCAGACACCCCAACCCCTACCATGATCACCTCACCTACACCTGTCTCCAGACTTATCACAACACCTGGTACTATGATCCCTGTCAGCTATGGCACGCCAATGATGACCACACCAGCCTGGAGCTTACCTGGAGGTGCTGGCATGCCATACTCACATATTGTCAGCAACACAGAGCACAGATCAGCCTCCGTGTTAAGTACAAGTCCGGACAGCGCCATCTCCTGTGGGAGTCGAACCCCGAGCCCCGTGTGTGGTGATCCTGGCATGTTACAGTCCACCCCCATGGCCTCCATGTACAGAGGACATCGTCTCCACCCCTCAGCTGTGGACCTCTCCACCAGATGTTCACCCATCTCAGTGAAATGCCAGACATTATGTTCAGAGCAGAGCATGAACAGTTCAGCGGTACCCGTGCTAGCTCTGGCCACCCCATGTAAACCTGCGCCTGTGGTACCGCAGTCACAGAGCGTACCAGCATCCAGGGGTACCACGTCATGGAGGCCTTGGTGAACAAAACTCAAACAGTCCCAGACAGTAGTCCAGAATGTACCAATCTCTACCAGGAGTACCACACCACGCCGTATTCAAATGACGCAGACAGAGCTAACTAAGCCATTCATGATGATTTCAAATTGAAAAATACCCTTTGATCTCCATGGTTTATGTACAAATATTTCAGCGATGTGCGTCCAAGGTCGATCCCCGCACTGAAAGAATCAAAAGTATAATGGTAGTGGACCCATGACGATTGTATTCAAATGAAGCGGAACGGGCTAACTAGGAGATTTATGCTGATTTTAAATTGAAAAAACCCTTTGTTTTCCATGGTTTATATAAAAACATTTAAGCGTTGTAAGAGCTAAAGGGTTAAAGATGGGATCTCCCTGTTACAGACTCGGCTGTGTGCGACATTTGAATTCTCATACATATCAGAATGTTTTCATCTCCAGGGCGGGGGGGGGGGCGGGGGGTGATTGACAAATTGCGAAATACCATTCTGTGTAGAGTTATTGTTGGTAGTACTTTACCAGTCCGCAAAGCAAAAAGGCAGTATCTGCTTACTTGTAAAGTAAGCAGATACTGCCTTTTAGGTTTTCAGGGTCCTTGTCTGGCCGTTTGTGACTGTGGCTTTGTCATAGTGACATATCTATAGTCACAAAGATTGCTTTATGTCCCAGGAGCGTGAGAAACTCCACCGATACCTTGACTCAACACCTGTCAGGACGTCTGTTTACCTCAACCCTTACAGGGCGGAATTAATTTTGTAAAAAAGTTTTTTTTCAATTTTAAATCATCATAAGTGTCTTAGTTAGCTCTTTCCGATTCATTTGAATACCTATGTTATGGGTCTACGACAATTAGAAATATTTTCATTCTTACAGTGCGGGACCGTCTTTATACGTCAGAATCTGACGTCTACAGACGTCAGATTCTGACGTATAAAGACGGTCCCCGCGCTGAAAGGGTTAAACCACACTCCTCACAACACTCACATTCTACCTCATATTACCTCAGCGGTCACGCTTCAATGAACAACACACCTACACCTTATGCTGGTTTAATGTTGGGCCAACGTGTGTAGTGCTGGCACAATAATACACCAGTATTGGGTCTCGTGTCGCTCGGGTTTTGAAAGCGCCGCCATTTAATAATAAAGTTAACTAATTCGAACAGGATCAGGTCACGATTGAAGGGTAAAGGACGGGGGGGGGGGGGGGTTATAACATCAAATTTGAACAAACTAGGCCTTTTTCAAACATGGTTGTTATATTCCCACAAAATAATTCAAGTACAGAGGCGTAGATTTTTTATATGATTATTATAAAAATAATAATAAATAATAATAAATTATATCAGCGAAAACGGCATTATATAAACAATTCCAAAACACACCAACTGGGGCGTGAATGGCGTGAAGTTTCAAATTCGGGTTTGAGCCAGTTTTTTGTCATTTTGAGTACCAGTGCCTGAACAGGCACTTGTATAATACGTTGTCTCTTGTCATTTTGAGGACCAGGGGCCCGCTCAACTAAGAATCTTAAAATTAAGATTATCTCATTTTTCTCTTATTTTCATTACAAAAGTTAAGGTAAATCCTAATTTTTTTAATGAAAATAAGAGAAGTTAAGATGATCCTAATTTTAAGATTCTTACTGGGATGGGTCCCAGTAGCTAAACAGGCGGGTCCTACTTGTATGAGGGACGTACCTTTGATATCTGAGTGGGGGAGGGGGGGGGGCTATAAAAAATGTGAAGAAAAAATTTTGGCGCCACAGAAGTCAGAAAAAATGTGGGCAGAAATAAAATTTGTTGTCGAAATTTATAAAAAATATGTTGACCAGAAAAACACCAAATGGTAACGTACATAATAGGGAAGGCATACGACAAAAAAATATTTTTCATTTTTTCGACCGAAAATCTGTTATCGTATTTTATCAATTTGAGTACCAGTGCCCAAACAGAGACTTGTATAATACGTTTTCTCTCTAGTCATTTTGAGTACCAGCACCTAAACAGGTACTTGTATAAAACGTTACTCATTTTGAGTACCAGTGCCCAAACTGATTTGATACTTGTATAATACGTTGTCTCTTTAGTCATTTTGAGTACCAGGTACTTGTATAATACTACATCACGGCTGTCACGGGGTTGACCGGTGTGACAGACGGGTCATGGCGTCTCTCCCTCTTACACACACATATGTCATCAGCACATTCAGCCGCCTCAGGAGAAATCGCCAGTATTTTCCCACGAATCTTGTTTTCTGGAGGGGGGGGGGGGAGTACTTGGTCGGGAGTCACGGGTGAGACGGCCGTCTACAGTAACCCTTCCCTGCTCACGGTTTGTGAGTATTTTTCGTCATTTGAAGCTGGAAATTGCGTCAGCAATTTCAGCTTCAAACGACGAAAATACCTGAATATATGAAAAATAGATACCTATTAAATATAATTATTTGACTAAATAATTATCTATTACAAACAAATTGGCAGTATTTTTGGTGTCACTATTTGGTTGTGACTAGATAACGAGTGACAATACATTGATCTAACGCTGGTTTAACGTTGGGCTAACGTGTTAAATGGTGGGCTAGCATTAGGCCAGCCCCGGTACAGTATCACCCGTGTATACTGCCCCCCCCCCCGCCTCCTCTAATAGGCCTGGGTGCCACGCGCTGCTTGGCTTTTGTTGCTGGGCAGTCAGCGTGTACCCTGATAGCACGGAGGTCAACCTGCGAACACCCCGACGTAGATTAGACGCACGGTGGGCGTGGTTTTCCCAGGCTGCGCTCCTACAGGTGCACGGTGATTGTGACGGCTCGCTGATCTACAGACAGCACTCACCCAATGCTGGCTCAATGCTGGGCAGGGGTCGTACATGGTGGTACAACATTCAGCCACTGTTCATTAGTTGATCGTCAGGTGTCATCCGACTGTTGTGACGGCATGCTGCAAACACGAGACGTCCAACCGATGCTGGTTCAATAAATTTGATAAAATATTTTTTGATAGATGCTTAGTTAATCCAATAATTCAATATTGGAGATGTCTATTTTTCATGAAATTTACATATTTGTGGTCTTTTAAAGCTGAAAATTGCGTTAGACGATGGCCCAACATTGAACCAATATATACATTTGCAATGATTATATTCTCTAGAAAATACTAGACCAGACCCGATACTGAATTTTAAAACAACGTAAAAGATGACATTCAAAGTTAATTCCAGCATAAACGATGCATAATTGGGCTAATGTTGGGCCAGTGTTGTGGACGGTGGTCCAGAATTGGACCAATGTCACAGGTGCACAATTTATGTGACGGCACGCAGACCTTCTTCACCCTTTAATCACCGGTCCTAATTATATTTATTTCTTATTTTCACATTAAGTACCAGATTTTAAACATTTTTAAGACAAAACGTGACATAAATCAGCAAGATTTGAAAACCGTTGACCTAAATTTTGTCAGATCTGAATAATTTTATCCACTTTAAGTTGTGAATCGCGTCAGCGAGACACAACTTCAAGTGGGTGAAAATTCCAATTAAATGACTTGGTGGTCAAAGGGTACACCCATGAACACGAGGTGCCAGCGTTGTAGATTGTAGTCCAGAATTAGACCAATATCGCATTCACCAATTATTGCACAGGTGCACCACTTATGTGTCGGCACGTCCACTACCCCAGTGATAAGTTAGCCCAATGCTGGGCCAGCGTCGTAGATGATGGGCCGATATTGAGTGAATGCCTTATGTTTGTTAGATGGCTTACCTGTCAGAATTTACTTCCCAGCTAACTCGAGCATTCAACCAATTATGGTACAAAGTTGGGCATGCGTCGAAGACTGTTGGCCAACATTGAAACAGCATTGGGTGAATGTCTTGTGTTTGGTGGGTTTCGTTACCTGTCACCCTCTTACGAATAAAACACGTGCATGACATGTTCGCACATTGTTTTAATGTTGGGCTAACGTCTGCAAAGGTGGCCCAGCCTTAAATCACCGCATTGTGAATGTGTGCCATCTACCTGGTCACCCCCCCTTCGCCACCCCCGTCTCACTACCTGTCATGGCGGCCCCCAGTGCTCACACCGCTTCCTGCTGCGTGCGCACCGGCGCGTGAGCAGAGCGTGCCTCTCATTGGCAGACAGTGACCTCCCAGGGCGTGCACGCGCCGGTGACGTCACGGCTGAGCGCGCGCGGGGCTAGGGTGGATAAATAGGGGTGCTAGGCCTGTCCTGGGCATAACCCTCGGTCGTACACCAACTGTTCACACTACGACTTCACCCACTGTTCACTCTACCCCGCTAACATTGGATTATATTTGAACACTCGCCGTGAATTCTAGGATTTCTGGATTAGCAGATCTTAACATGGCTTCATCTAATGACAACTCATCTAACATCTCACGAGCACAACTTAGAAAAGTGAGTATACGTACCATTAAAGCAAAATATATGTGATGTTATTACTTGGTGATTTTAATTTTGCAATAGCACACTGTTTCGAAGTTGACACCGCGGGGATCGACTTTAAACGTCAGAATCTCACGTTCACAGACGTCAGATTTAAACGTTTAAAGTCGATTTCCGTCTAAAGTTGATCCACCCAGTGTGCTATTGCGAAATTAAAACACCAAGTAACAATAGTAGGTAGCTTGACGTAAATACTTCGACAGTAATAAATGTGATCTAATACCATAATGTATCAGCAAGTAACATTAGTAGGTAGCTTGACGTAAATACTTCGACAGTATTAAATGTGATCTAATACCATAATGTATAAGACTATATAAAGAACACAATTTATGAAGCAAAAGATCCACACTCTGTATGCATTACAAATCACGAATTAATTGCAATTTTAATGCATGTGTCACCTTTTGATTTTTCAACTCTTGCTCAACTCAATTTATTGAATATTTTTTTAAAAACATATTTTATTTTGTTCCAGATTAAGAAGCCTATCATTGAGAGGCGTCGCCGTGAGCGAATAAATGAATCGCTAACTGAACTGAAAACTCTGCTGTTAGAGGCTATGGAAAGAGATGTAAGTATTCTCAATCAAATATAAAACACCGTCAACCACAGACTGCGACCAAATGGCTTTAGTTCGATACTCTGCCAGTGTCAAACACGTTTCTTTGTGGTCTATTTGTTGTCAGAAAAATGGGTGTATGCCAATCTGTATTAAACACCTTGATTGTGACTGACAACACATTTCTTTTTTTGGCTGGATTTGCACGTTACCCTTTAAGAACCCTAGTAGTTTTTTTTAACATTTTAAAATAAAATTACATAATTCCTTCATGAGAAATCAAGTAGACCTATAAACTTATGTGTTTTACAAAATCAGGACGAAATGAGTGTTTGAACATTCGCAAATGTTTGTTCTCTAATTAATCAAATATGAGTAATTTTCACCCACCTGAAGTTGTGTGTCGCGGTAGCGAGACACAACTTCAAGTGGAGGAAAATTTAATTCGAAAAGAGCGATTGAAGGGTTAAAATGCAGGTAAATTATGAATTATAAAAATAGACCGTTGTGCTCAGAGGGTTATCCGGGTGAATATTTAATTAGATAATTTGGCGAAGTTACTTAACTTGGCACTTGTAGGGTTAAAATGCAGAAAAATATATGAATAATGAAAAAAGTACCTCTTGAGCTTAGGGGGTTAAGCTAGCCGTGGTACTTGAAGGTCTACCCAGATACGATGTTAGTTTCCCACGCTCCCGATGAACACACTTCACCCCCTCCCCTCCCTGTCATGTTCAGTCATGATGAACACCTCGGGGGGGGGGGGGAGCACACTTCGTGATTGTGCACCTAGCTACATGTACAGGTACGCAGGCACACTCCTGCAACCACAAGATTCCACCTATGTTGTTTTAATGTTGGCCCGGCGTCGTAGACGCTGGGCCAACAATAAACCAGCATTGGTACGGCGTCTTGTTTGCTGGTTCGCCATGTACGCAAGGAAAATGTACACTTTGTTTAGATTTTGTTCTTGAAGTGACTTAAACTGTTGAAATGACTTCTAGGTCTTTGTACACTTTAAATCTAAATCACAACACTCCCGATTGTCCAATCATAGAGGTAAAATGGTCCAATCTAAATAGCAAAGTAAATGCTCTCATTCAAAATTCTAAAACATGTTAAATTAGCACAAATAAAATACGGCTATTGACGGGATTAGTTCAGCGCATGGTCTCAGATATTCGATTTTATAAACTTTTATTTTTAAATAATTATTATTTTATTTGCTCTTAAAGGTTAACAGTAACGTATCACTAGCAAATTCCAATATTTCCACTAATATGGCAATATGGCGTGCATACTTAGGTTACAGGCTGGTGATATTCGATAATTAACTTAAATTTTTATTACTTTGGCAGACGCTGTGGGCTTTTGATATGTGACCCTGGAATAAACGATCAATATAACCAATATAATATAATTACCATCACTTATTATAGACTAATATAATAGCATTGATATCACTAAGAACAGAAATATTATTATTGCCATTTTGTTCCCCCCCCCCTCCTCGTACTAGTTACACCTGAGCATTTTAAAATGATTTTAAATTTCGACTAATTATACTAGTTAGTAAACTGAATTAAGTCAGAATCTGAAGTCATCCCCACGCTGTAACAGTAAAAATATTTCTAATGGCTGTAGACCCATAACAGGTATTCAAATGAATCAGAAAGAGCTAACTAAGACATTTATAATGATATCAAATTGAAAAAACCCTTTGGTCTCCATGGCTTTTACGAAAGTATTTCAACAGGAGCCCTCTATACATGTCGGGGACAATACATGTTGTATACATAGACAGTGCACCTGTGTCAACTGTTCTTACGCTCACAGCAGCTCCCAGAAATACAATGCATTCAGCCATTGCTAGGTTAATGTTGGTGCAGCGTCGTAGACGGTGGACCAACATCAACCCAGCATTGGTTGAACGCATGTGAGGGTGACAATATCGCCTTATTGTAAGACTCTCAGGACAGTGAATGTGACCCCTTGTAAAGTTATAGGTCATGTCATGGGTGACGTCATCCTATACAAAGCCCCACAGATATCGCTCATACAGATAGTTTTCACATGTGACAGCGGCAATTGTTTACCAGTTTTATCCCCCATAGCGCCACACAAAGGGCTACAAGTAAACAGTTACTTGGAAAAGTAAGCACTTACTGCCTTCTGACTTTGACCTACACTAAAAAGACATAGAACAGTAACTGCTACTTGAAAAGAACGCAGTTGCTATTTTTTGACCTACATTAAATAGGCAAACAACAGTAACTGCTACTTTTAAAGTGAGAAGTTACTACTTTTTGACTTTGACATAACTACGCAATATCCTATCACATAGAATGTATAGATGATCTATTAGATCTTGTATTGTACCGTGTTCTAACACGATTTAAGCGAGGCTAAGCTGTAGGCTTCTAAGTGTTGTCCTGCTGTCTATTTCTCATTCATTTAAAACTGAAATCACTGACGCATTTTCAAGCTTAAAATTACTAAAAATAGATATCCAAAATTGAATGATTTCACTAGCATGATTAACAGAGCATCATCTGCCAGATAATGTTTGTTCAATTTCATTTCTGTTTGAAAACTTATATCCGGTTATAGACTAGATATCCAGCGGTTAACCAGATTATAGTAATTTTTTTCTCCCTGTATATTCATGTCGCTATTATTTTCTGTGTTTTAGGAAGCTGAACACTCTAAAATGGAGAAGGCAGACATCTTAGAAATGGCCGTCACCCATCTGAAGACAAGTCGTAAGCGCCCCCTAGCGAGAGTAGGTGGTGACCTGGTGGACTACCGTGCTGGGTTTGATGAGTGTGCTCGGGAGGTGGCCAAGTACCTACATGGTGTCAAAGGTCTGGATAGATCTGTAAAAGACAATCTGCTGTGCCACCTGACCACACCAGACACCCCAACCCCTACCATGATCACCTCACCTACACCTGTCTCCAGACTTATCACAACACCTGGTACTATGATCCCTGTCAGCTATGGCACGCCAATGATGACCACACCAGCCTGGAGCTTACCTGGAGGTGCTGGCATGCCATACTCACATATTGTCAGCAACACAGAGCACAGATCAGCCTCCGTGTTAAGTACAAGTCCGGACAGCGCCATCTCCTGTGGGAGTCGAACCCCGAGCCCCGTGTGTGGTGATCCTGGCATGTTACAGTCCACCCCCATGGCCTCCATGTACAGAGGACATCGTCTCCACCCCTCAGCTGTGGACCTCTCCACCAGATGTTCACCCATCTCAGTGAAATGCCAGACATTATGTTCAGAGCAGAGCATGAACAGTTCAGCGGTACCCGTGCTAGCTCTGGCCACCCCATGTAAACCTGCGCCTGTGGTACCGCAGTCACAGAGCGTACCAGCATCCAGGGGTACCACGTCATGGAGGCCTTGGTGAACAAAACTCAAACAGTCCCAGACAGTAGTCCAGAATGTACCAATCTCTACCAGGAGTACCACACCACGCCTTGGAGACATTTGTACACCATTACGTCAAAGCATCAACAGACAACATGTTTGCTTCTGCACTGATTCTGAGGTACAATAGAAAACAGCAGTAACTACGTACGCAGCTAATTGTGTTTTGCCTTTGACATTGCATTGCATAGCATTGCATTGCATTGCATTGCATTGCATTGCATTGCATTGCATTGCATTGCATTGCATTGTTATTTATTTTTGCATTGCATTGCATTGCATTGCATCGCATTGCATTGCATTGCATTGCATTGCATTGCATTGTGGAAAGGTAAACAGAAAAAGCAAAGTATAAAACAGCTACTAGGTTACTTCTGTTTTTTCTTTGTGTACACACAGAAGCAAAAAATTGCTTACTTTTCAAGAATATAGTTTCTACTATGTTCTCGTTCAAGGTGGAATACTGCATTTTGAGGACGTCATTATTCATCTGTCTCGGACTTTATCTCATACAGCTGTGATATCATGTGTTCATTCATTCCATAAAACAAGTATTCAATCTCCTGCAAACACAAGGCGTCGACCCATTGTTTTTTCAATGTTGTGCCAGCGTTGTATGCATAGAAACAACATTAAAACAACATTGGGTGGATGTTTGTTTTGCCGGTCATTATTTCACAGTATTTGTCACTCATCACATTCCTTCACTATACATTCACCACTGCCATTTTATGCATAATATTAAATATTTTAAATCTATGATCAAAGTCTTGTTATTTATTTTTTAAATGAATTACTGTAGTTCTGGTAATACTCGTGATGTTTTATTTTTTGCGAATTTCGCGAGAAGGACAAATTCGCGAATTTAAGAATCTCGCAAAAAATATTATTATAATAGCTCTACTATCATCAAACTTGATAACCCGCGAATTCTAGACTTCACAAAAAGTCACTAATTAGCGAAAATCTAAGCACGCAAAAATTATCAGATCTACAGTATTACACGCCGGTCGTGTGACTCACTAGAATGACGCAATTTAAAATTGTGAGACGTTTTTTATATTATTCAAATAAATGGGCAGCCACGATGAATTGTCGGTGTTTATTAAATTTCATTGCTAAATATATGAATGCCCTATTTGTGAAAAATGGGGACAGACCATTCCTCATAATACGCGAGACAAGGGGGCCCCACAACTCATCACGCCATAGGCCTACATATCTCAATGTAATCTGAGTGATTTCATCATATACATTTGTATGTGTAAAAACAGTTTCTGCGGTACGATTTCCATCCATCGCTATGCAATCTGTGACCGACGGGTATGGAATCCGAAGTCGCTCTGCAAAATATTTATGATTTCAAATTTAAAAAAACCTTTGGTATCCATGGTTTATACAAAAATATTTCAGCGTTGTAAGTTTTTTTAAAGGGACTGTCCCAGGCTAAAATCATAAAAAAATCGGTGATTTTTATTTTGGCTTCTTAATATGACCAATTTATAGGGACGAAATTACCGATTATTTCGGACATGCATTTCCAAAAGATATAGAGACGAAATTCCTGATTTCTTCTTTTGGACAACCATGTCAAAATAAGAAATACGGTAATTTTATCGTAAGTGCGCAGCACAAAAAATTAAAAACTTTTGAAGTTCTAGTCCATTGATTATGATTTTAGCCTGAGCCATCCCCTTTAACTTTTTTGTAATTTCAATTAAGATCAGTATAGGAAGCTATATATAGCTTCATATGAATTAAATTTTCAAAAACTCTCATCCCACGTAGTCCCTTTAATCTGAAACCTCCAAGAATTGGGAGATTAAAAATTCTGAGAGCTCTTTCAAATTTGGTGACAATATCTTGACATTTTAAGGAGGATCTAATCAATTTTTTTGTGGGGATTGGGATAGGACGTGTCATATGCTCAGTGTGTGGCGGAGATAGCTTGTGGTATTTGATCTGATTTTAGTCAATTATTCCAATGAGCACTGCATCTGTAAAGGCCCTAATTAACTCCCAACCAAAGGAGATCATTTTGTCAAAAGTCTAACGACCCTGGTTGATAGAATATATAGAGGGAGGCGTGTGAAGTACATTAACCCTTTAAACCCTGAATTTACTATTGTCATCTTCATCCACTACAAGCCGCGAATTGCTGTCGCAATTCTCGACATGTAGTGGATGAAGATGACTTGGAAGTGGGTGACAAATAAAAATATATATCGTTATTATTAAAACAGTTCCGTGAATTTTTTCGTTCTAAAAGCCCTAGGTTTTAGGAAATTAAGTCATTCCTACAGAGACGCAAGTTGACCCTTTGGTGCATCGTGAGGGTTTAAAGGGTTCACTGAGTCCCCACTGTAACCCTTATCACCAAGAGATAGATGGCATCTTTTGACATCAATCTGATTATTTCAAATATAATACTTGTAAGCTTTCTTAAAACTACATACATGTGGTTATCTTGCAGATGAAAGATACAATTTATATTACTATTTTAAAGGCACACATACAATTATTTTCAAGATTTTTTTAGTCTTAGCACTCAAGGTGTTGATCTTCTGATGCTAGGCACGTCATTAACCGTTTGGATTTTTAATTATTTTTATGTAGGGTTTGTCATTTCGGATTTCTCATAAATAGTTAATTTTGTTATGTTTGAACTCAGCCTAATTTTTTTTACCTACGGAATAACGCGACATACATGCACGTCGGTAAAAACAAAAATAAAATAATTTTCCAATCATTTGATTTCTAGGGTTAATGTAGTTACGTCGCCTATTAAGACGTGATCATGGCTGTTAATGTAGCAGCTCATCAAATCAGCATCTAGCCCCGGCCCACCTCCCACTTCAAACCCACCACGCGCGCCCCAACAAAGACCCCCGCCCCCCCCTCCCCGCGCGCGATGGATACTCCCGTCTAAAACCCGCGGGTGACAATTTCAAATGGGATTTATTGCCCGCTGTACACAATTCTGCCGATTCCGCCACAAAGGCCCGAAGTGGAGAAGGAGAAATGGCGCGCTTTTACATCTCAGTTAAACGGATGTGTCTTGGGCACAAAAGAAAAGGAGAATTGTATTGGTGTCTCAGCCTCCTCCTCAAACATCTGTCTGTCTGACTGCGACCCGTGGTGTGACCAACCTTTTAACCCTTAAAGCGCTGAATTAATTTGTAAATAAAACATAGCAACCAAAGGGTTTTTTCACCTTGAAATCGTAAATATCTTAGTTAGCTCTGTCCGATTCATTTGAATACCTATGTTATGGTTCTACGGACATTACACATATTTCTACTCTTACAGTGCGGGGATCGACTCTAGTTGTCAGAATCTGACGTCTACAGTCTGACGTCTAAAGTCGATCTCCGCGCTGTAAGGGTAAAACCCTAGAGCACCGATTTTGACTATTGTAGCCTCTCTGTGTGTGTTTATTGGCATCTGTGTAACCAGCTGTTAAAAGGTAAATATATATTAAAGCGCTGGAATATCTTTGTATAAACCAATTTGAAATCATCATAAATGTCTTAGTTAGCTCTTTCCGCTTCATTTGAATACCTATGTTATGGGTCTACGGCCATTAGAATTTTTTTACCCTTTCAGTGGGGAGATGGACTTATTCTGTGAAACGCAGTGACGCCACTCGGTGAAAACAAGATTATATAACACCCCCTCTCCCATACTTCATTGTATTAGCCAGCTCGGTGAAAACAAATGAAGTCGAGGTCATTGAGTTTCACAGAATAAGTGAGAATCTAAATCTATAATCGATCCCGCGCTGTAAGGGTTAACAGGGGTCAAATCTTGAAACATTGATACTATTTGGGCTTTAGATTCTGGAAATCCAAATAATTTTCAGTGGCTTCAAGCTTTACAGGTACGGAAAATTTCTAGCACGACAATAATCTATTTGTCCCAATTTTGAACCATGGCGTATTATTTTGTTTAAAATAAATGCAATCGAATACAAAAATTAAAAAGACTGTGATGTTTCTGTGCATGGATATATAACACGTGAATATTACATAAAGTCGAATTTTTTTATTTACCATGAACTGGGAGAATTGTACCAGAGTAATAAGTTAGTTAACTTTTAAATAAAGAAGTTTGTATTCAATTCTAAAAGAACAAGGTAGTCGAAGGCATACAACGCACACCAAAAGATAACATTGCAATTAAAAGTAAACAAATTCAAAAAAACTTGACTAGCATGTTTTTATATACAAGTGATTTTATTTTTGTAGTACACTAGATTTCAATTTGGAAGCATGCATCCCAACAAATACGAGACGTTGACACATTAGTAATCCTTGCTCTTTCCATATGGCGCCCGATTTCAAATCCTATTCGTCACACTAGGATGTATTAACGTTAACCCTTGCAGTACAGGAGGAGTGGCATTTTGACGGCAGATTCTGACGTATTAAGAATCAAGCCCCGCATTAAAGGGTTAAAGTATAGCAATAGTCGCATAGACCCATAACATAGGTATTCAAATGATGCGGAAAGATTTAACTAAGACATTTATTTAAGGCAATAACCCTCTGACATTTATGATATTTATTAAAATATTTCAGTGCTGAAGGGGTTAAATTGTCGACCTTGGTGTCGTGTGCCCAGAGGGTAGGGGGGGATTGAGAGATGATGTGCACAAATCAACATGACATCCAGTCAATTATGCTGCTATTCAAATAGTACAAAAAACGAATGTTTGACACATGTTTTATATCACACCACTAACCCTTATAGTGCGGGGAACGACTTTAGTCGTCAGAATTTGACGTCTGTAGGCGTCAGATTCTGACGACTAAAGTCAGAGAAAGTAAGAGAAAAAATATTTATAATGGCCTCAGACCCATAACAAAGGTATTCGAATGAAGCGAGAAAGAGCTGAATAAGACATTTATGGTGATTTCAAATTGAAATAAACCCCTTGGTTGCGATGTTTTTTTACAAATTATCTCAGCGCTATTAGGGTTAATATTCTGCCCCATAAAGCCAAAAGGCAGTAACTGCTTACTTGTCAGCAGTTACTGCCTTTTGGCTTTGCAAGGCAAGTTTGAAAACAGGAGACATTGAGCCAATATTTTGTAATGTCGGCCCACAGTCTGCGACGCTGGCCCAACATTAAAACAACATTGGGTCAAGGTGTCGTATTTGTTGGGTTGAAACAAACCAAACTGTTTTGTCCCATTTAGCTATACAATACTTTTTATAGTGACTGGTGGTAATAGTAGCTAAATAATTATGCGGCTTGCTGTCTGAAACTGCACCATACACAAGAGGGAAGGGGATCGCACTATACACATCACCCTGCAAACACGTGTTGAAGCTAGTATAAATAATTATGGAACCTGTGGTTGAGACATACCAGGATGACATCCCAAGGCCTCCATTTTTAAATGTAATAGTTCTAATACGATCAAAAATATACGCCTGCTGAAAATGGCCTAGTTTTCATAGGCACTTTAAGTATTCGTTTCAATTTTATGGTATCCGAGTTTTTTGGTAGGCAGCGCGAGTGTCGTTTTTACACAGCTGGCTGTGGAAACAAAATCGCGGTCACTGTGACTGGGCCTCGCGCAGTAAATGAGATAGGCGGCCCAATTACACAGGGTAGCTGAGACATACCAAACTAAATCACAGTCATCATTGACATGGCAGCGAACATAGGATGCTGATCCAATGCTGGTTTAATGCTGGCCGAACGTCGTAGACGGTGGGCAAACATTAAACCAGCATTGGTCAATTGTCTCGTTATTCCTGGGATGACAGTGGTAAACAAGCCTGACACAGGAGCTTGTTGACTAAGAGGAGCTGGTCATGGATGGATGGGTCCACGTGCCACCAACACTCTGTGGCACATACTCACCTGTTAATACACCCCCCCCCCCCAAAAAAAAAAAATTCCCATCACATTCTAACCCTCTACCCCGGGAAATGTTGGTAATTTTCATTCACTGTGAAGTGCGAATTGATACCGCACAGAGAATGAAAATGACTGTTTCTTAACGAAATATAATATGTTGAATTGGAGTTCAAAGGTCCTGATCAGCTTCAATCTGTAGTGTTTTTTTCTATTCAAATTAATCTGTACAAATCAGATAACGCTCGGATAGATATGTTGATATTTGATGACAACAGCAAGTCTGATAAGTGTTAAAGCACAAGACTACATGTAGATAGATTGCTTATTCCCACATTTTGAGTATTTTTTCCAATTCTGATAGCGTTACATATAGTTGTTGAAAAGCGTGGCATATTCTGGGAGGAAGGAGTAGACTCTAGGAACGTCGCATATAGTTGTGAAAAAGGAGGTATATTCTTGGAGAGAGGGGTATATTCTGAGAGGAAGAGGTTGATTCTGATAGCTTCACATACAGTTGATGAAAAGGGGGTAAAATTTGGGAAGGAGGAGTAGATTCTGCGAGCGTCGCATATTGTTTTTGAAAAGGGGGGTATATTTTGGGAGGGAGGGGTAGATCCTGGGAGCGTCACATAATATGAGTTATTGAAAAGGGAGGTATATATAATGGGAGGTAGAGGTAGATTCTGATAGCATCACATACAGTTGACGAAGAGGGGTTATATACTAGGAGGGAGGGGTTGATTCTGGGAGCATTGCATATAGTTATTGAAAAAGAAGGTATATTTTGAGATGGAGGGGTAGATTCTGGGAGTGTCGCATATAGTTCTGGAGAGGGGAATAAATTCTGGGACGGAGGGTTAGATTCTGGGAGGGTCCTATAATTTTAGTTCTTGAAAGAGGGGGTATATTTTGGGAGGGCGTGGTAAATACTGGGAGCGTCACATATAGTTATTGAAAAGAGGGACTATGTTCTGGAAGGGAGGGGTAGATTTTGGGAGGTCACATATAGTTGTACAAAATACTGTATAATTTGGGAGGATGTGGGGGTGGGGTTAGATTCTAGAAGCTCATACGTATAGTTGTAGAAAAGGGAGGTATATTCTGAGAGGGAGGAGTAGTATTCTACGAGCGTGGTTGTTGAAAGGGGGGTATATTCTCGTTTCTCTTATTTTCGTTAGAATAGTTAAAGGGACCCCGTGGGATGAGACATTTTCAATTTTGTCAATTTTGAAAATGTAATTTATATGGAGCTATATAGCATACTGATCTTAACTAAAAATACAAAAAAAATAAAAATAAAATTTTTTTTAAAGCACCGAAAAAGAGTGAAATAGTTATATTTCCAAATCGTATATTGCCATGTAGAAAAAACAAGTCAGCAATATACAGCACTTTACACCACATATTTCCACGTCTTGGACGGTGAGATCAGAGCAATCGCCGCTAATTGGTGTCTTGTAGCCAGGACATGGGGGATACACCTGCAGCACTGATTGTCTGCCCAACGCTGGGCCGACGGCATCAACATTTAGCCCAATGCTGTACGAACATTCAACCGTCCTTTAGCAAGTGTTTAGGTATACAAAAAGTCTGTTTGCGTTTTAAGCGGATTCATAGAAATGTTGATAAAAAATATTTGTTTAAATCTAAAAACTCTGTAAAAAAAATAAAATCGTGGTCTTTGGGATACACAACTTCATTACAAAACTAAAAACGAAAATTGATGTCATCCCAAAGAGTTGCTTTAAGATCACTCTTACCATTTCTAATGGGAATAAGAGAAATGACGGTCTTCTCAATAAAAATAATTCCCCCCCCCCCCAAAAAAAAAATGCGAAGCATGTTCTGCGTTCTTGTTTTTGCATTTAGCATATGGCACTTGTATTTGCATATTTTATAAAAATTATAAATTAAAGCCATAAAGCGCTAAATTAAATAATTAGCATTTTCATTCACTTCAGATAGTGTCTCGGTACCACGATCGACAACCCGAAGGGGGGGGGGAAATTACTCATACTTGAACTTTAAATTGTGGGTCGGCCGTCGCGGTAGCGAGACACAACTTTCAGTGGGTCAAAAATGAGATTATGAGATTCAGCTGACACAGGGCTAAGGCAGAAGCATAGCGTGTTTTATAACAATAACTCACTCATCGCTAGTCCCCATGCTTTGCCCGTGATGTCATGAGGAAAGTCACCGTAAATATAATCTAGACCTAACAATATGGTCTGTTTTGTCAGGGCAGGTCACTCATTTCAGCTGAATCTATTTAAGTATGACAGAGTTTGTATCTATTTGCCTTGTGTACAAATAGGTGTATGGTGTGTGTACACAGCTGTGTGTGTGTTAACCCGCAGAGTGCTAAAAGTCGTTTTCAATGTTTTCATTTCTCCTCTGAACAACAAAACTTGAAGAAGGAACGAGCATTGAATTTGTTAGATTGGCGTAGGTTTTGATTCAAATTGCACAAAGGAAAGTGATTTTTACCCAGTTCAAGTTGTGGATCGCGGGAACGAGCCACGACTTGAACTGGGTAAAAATCTAAATAATTCTATAACTTAGCTCTTTCTCACATTCCACAGACATCAATAGCTGGACTATCACCTCGGCTGTCAAATTGTACAAAGGAAAGTTATTTTTACCCAGTTTAAGTTGTGGATCGCGGCAGCGAGACACAACTAAACCCTTACAGTGCGGGGACCGACTTTAGTCGTCAGAATCTGACTTCTGTAGACGTCAGATTCTGACGACTAAAGTCGATCCCCGCGCTGTAGGAGAAAAAATATAATGGGCGTAGACCCATAACATAGGTATTTAAATGAATCGGAAAGAGCTAAATAAGGCATTTATGATGATTTCAAATTGAAAAAACTCTTTGGTCTCCATGTTTTTTTTTATAGAAAAGATTCAGCGCTTTATCGTTTTAATTCTAGTCCCTATAACTTTTCACTTTCTCACATTCCACAGACATCAATAGCTGAACCTATCACCTCGGCTGATGGTCAGCAGGGGAACAAACACAAGCTGATTTAACGCTAATCCTGCTGAGGTAATTTATCTGAATTTTCAACCAGTGTTTTACCCCTAAAGCGCTGAATAAATTTGTAAATTAACATCGCAACCAAATGTTTTTTTCACCTTAAAATCATTATAAATGTCTTAGTTATCTCTTTTGATTCATTTGAATACCTATGTTAGGGGTCTACGGCCAATATAAATATTTTTATTCTTTCAGTGCGAGGATCGACTTTGGTCGTCAGAATCTGACGTCTACAGACGTCAGATTATGACGACTTAAATCGATCCCCGCGCTGTAAGGGTTAAAGGCCCATTCCCAATTGCCTTGAACTTTAAAAGTTTCAAAATTTAAAATTGTATTGTTTAGGCTTATATCATCGTAAATCTATGTTATCTTTCTCTATTTGAAAAAGATGTGAACCTGATAAGCGTGTATTTCGGAATGTTCATACAATTTCGGACAACCATGACATTAATTTAATTGGGATTGACCATTAAACTTGCACGCTGCGGGTTCAGATGCATCGATCTCCTGAAAATGTGAATTCATATCCTGAAAACGTGAGTCCATCTCCTGCACACGTGAGACAATCGTTTAAAAACGTGAATCCATCTCCTGAAAACGTGAATTCATCTCCTGAAAACAAGAATCTATCTCCTAAAAACATGAGTCCATCTCCTCAAAACGTGAATCCAGCTCCTAAAAACATGAATCCCTTCCTTTAAAACGTGAATTCATCTTCTGAAAACGTGAATTCTTCTCCTAAAACGTGAATCTATCTCCTAAAAACGTCAGTCCATCTCCTCAAAACGTGAATCCATCTCTTGAAAAAGTGAATCTGTCTCCAAAAAACGTGAGTCCATCTCCTGAAAACGTGAATCCATCTCCCGAAACTTGAATCTATCTCCTAAAAACGTCGATCCATCTCTTAAAAACGTAAATCCATCTCCTAAAAACGTGAATCCATCTTCTAAAAACGTGAGTGCATCTCCTGAAAACGTAAATCCATCTCCTTAAAACGTGAATCCATCATCGGAAAACGTGAATCCATCCCCTAGAAACATTAATCCATCTCCTGAAAACGTAAATATATTCCCTTTAAACGTGTGTTCATTTCCTAAAAACGTGAGTCCGCCTCTCCAAAACGTGAATCCATCTCCTGAATACATGAATCCATCTCCTCAAAACGTGAATTCGTCTCCTCAAAACGTGAATTCGTCTCCTAAAAACGTGAATTCATTTCCTGAAAACGTGAATCCATCTCCTAAAAACGCGAATCCATCTGCTGAAAACGTGAATAAATCTCCCAAAAACGTGAGTCTATCTCCTGAAAACGTGAATCCATCTCCTAAAAACGTAAATCCATCTCCTGAAAACGCGAATTCATCTCCTGTCTGAAAACGTGAATCTATCTCCTGAAAACGTAAATCCATCTCCTAAAAACGTGAATATATTTCCTGAAAACGTGAATCCATCTCTTGAAAACGTGAATAAATCTCCAAAAACGTGAGTCCATCTCCTGAAAACGTAAATCCATCTCCTAAAAACGTGAATCCATTACCTGAAAACGTGAATCTATCTCCTGAAAACGTGAAAACCAACTGGACCGAGGATGTTGATTCTCTCTCAGTCACGGAGGCTCTCCACAATATTGAATACATGTATTTGCAGTGAGTGCGAAAGAAACGATTTGTTTTTTTGAAACTTGAAGGCAAGAGTGGGGTTCGAACCCACGATCTCCGACTTTCCAAGCAGGCAACTGTACCCACTGCCCAAGGGCCCCCCGCATACAATGTTATATAAGACCCCCTCCCCCGTACTGGGCGGGGGCCATAGGGTAGTGGTTAGCACCGCAGCCTTTCACGCTAGAGTTCGGGGTTCGTTTCCCGATCTCGGCGGTTTGAAAGAAACAAAAATGTTTTTCGCCATCCACTCGTAAAACTCAGCATTGTGGGGACCCTCCGTGACCGAGGGGTAGCGTGCGCGGCCTCAGACCTCAAGTGTTCGAATTTCAAAGCCTGTGTCTGGGGGCAGTGTCATCTCACCATCCTCAGGATGTTCTCCTGGCTCAGTTTAGCCTATATGTGCACAAAAGTCGCCTAAAGCCCAATTCATTTCCCATCCCCATACTGCATTGTATTAGCTAGCTCGGTGAAAACATTGTAGGTCAAGGCTATTGAGTTTCACAGAATACTAACTGGAATGCTTAAGACAACCAAAGTGTTTAAATAATATTTCACATTTCTATCAGTTTTATCAAGGAATCTATAGGTTGAGTGGGTGAGTGGATGAGTGGGTGAGTGGGTGAGAGGTTGAGAGGGTGAGAGGGTGAGAGGGTGACAGAGTGGGTGAGAGGGTGAGAGAGTGTGTTAGAGGGTGACAGATTGGGTGAGAGTGTGAGAGAGTGGGTGAGAGGGTGAGAGAGTGGGTTAGAGGGTGACAGAGTGGGTTAGAGGGTGACAGAGTGGGTGAGAGGGTGAGAGAGTGGGTGGGAGGGTGAGGGAGTGGGTGGGAGGGTGAGAGAGTGGGTGAGAGGGTGAGAGAGTGGGTTAGAGGGTGACAGAGTGGGTGAGAGTGTGAGAGAGTGGGTGAGAGGGTGAGAGAGTGGGTTAGAGGGTGACAGAGTGGGTTAGAGGGTGAGAGAGTGGGTTAGAGGGTGACAGAGTGGGTGAGAGGGTGAGAGAGTGGGTGGGAGGGTGAGAGAGTGGGTGAGAGGGTGAAAGAGTGGGTTAGAGGGTGACAGAGTGGGTTAGAGGGTGACAGAGTGGGTGAGAGGGTGAGAGAGTGGGTGGGAGGGTGAGGGAGTGGGTGGGAGGGTGAGAGAGTGGGTGAGAGGGTGAGAGAGTGGGTGGGAGGGTGAGAGAGTGGCCTTGATTGATTGATTGATTGATTGATTGATTGATTGATTGATTGATTGATTGATTGATTGATTGATTGATTGATTGATTTATTGATTGATTGATTGATTGATTGATTGATTGATTGATTGATTGATTGATTGATTGATTGATTGATTGATTGATTGATTGATTGATTGATTGATTGATTGATCGATTGATTGATTGATTGATTGATTGATTGCTTGATTGATTGATTGATTGATTGATTGATTGATTGATTGATTGATCTATCGATTGATTGATTGATTGATTGATTGATTGATTGATTGATTGATTGATTGATTGATTGATTGATTGATTGATTGAGTGAGTGAGTGAGTGAGTGAGTGAGTGAGTGAGTGAGTGAGTGAGTGAGTGAGTGAGTGAGTGAGTGAGTGAGTGAGTGAGTGAGTGAGTGAGTGAGTGAGTGAGTGAGTGAGTGAGTGAGTGAGTGAGTGAGCGAGCGAGCGAGCGAGCGTTCAGAGTTAGTGTCCTCGATTAGCGTTTTATAGGAAGGCATCAATTCGACCTTGAAGATGTCATTGACTTGGCATTTTTATAGATATTGGTAGGGCATTCGATAAAGTAGGCCGTGACGATCTACACTTCACAATTTACAATAAAATTGAATTGATCTATCTGTCGACAAACTAATCTATTTGTTGACGTAGATTATGCACAGGCAAATAGCATGGGGGAAACATACATTTTTTTGTAGCTATTCGTAGCTATTTGTAAATCATCGTTAAATAAATATGTTTACAAACACCATACATGCAATGCTGGATTAGTGTTGGCTTAACGTCGCAGACGATGGGCCAACACTACCACAACTTAACCCTTAAAACGCTAAGCGCGACTATATTTATTTTTAATTTGTAATACTGTTGTATTTGCCAATCAAATCATTGTTACTGCGAATGTAATACGTTTTTTTTTCAAATATCATGATTTGCAAATGTTTTGTCTGAAATTTGACAAATACAGATAATTTTCACCCACTTGAAGTTGTGGGTTGCGGCAGCGAGCCACAACTTCAAGTGGGTGAAAATTTAAAATATTTTATTTAATTTATATTGTATATGGGATGTGATAGGAAAGTTAATTTGATGTTACGTAACATCAAAATAATGTGACTTATGCTCATGCTGATTAATTGTATAATTATAAAGGCCTGACTGATCAAAGGCTTCCCAGGATACTGGCGGAGAAACATTGATCTAATGCTAGATTAGTGTTGGCCCGTAGTCGCAGACAGTGGGCCAACACTGAGCTTTATTAATATCTTAATATCTTAATGTCACCTAGTGACAAATTTATAACCCCATTTAATTCAGAAAATAACAACTTATTGTGCTATTTAGGACTGTACATTTCGCACGCCCTTCAATGTAGGAAAGATTTATTGACAAAGATGATGTGATCCATATCGTGGGACAGACTTCTTTGAATTATATTTTATTTTACATAACCATGTATTTGTAACAAGTCTATGTAATATGTTTTTAGTACATGTAAATCTATACAGGCTTTTTTTTAATAATATTTAATTTTATATAGCCATGTATTTGTAATATGACTGTATGATATGTTTTATTTTATGTAAATGTATGTGATTTTGCGATGCAATGTTAATTGTTATGCAAATAAACTCAGACTCAGACTCAGATTCATTTATTTGTTTCTACAGTGTAATATTCTTTACAAACCATAATCATTTTAAATAAAGTAGAAAACAAGATACTTCCACTAAGACTTAATTGTCGCTAGCGTGGAAGCCACCCAAAATTTGATTTGATTTGATTTGATATATGGAATGCCACAGGAAGCTTATGTTGATGCTACGTAACATCAAAATAATGGGACTTATGCTCATCTTATTTAATCATATAATTATAAAGGCCTCAATGAAGAAGAGCTTCACCAGGAAATTGTCAAAAAGACGTTGATCCAATACTAGTTTAATGTTGGGCCAACGTCGCAGACGATGGCCAGCCTTAAACTAGTATTGGATCAATATCCCATGTTTTCTTTAATGTGATTAACATGCAGGAAGCTTATTTTCATCTGCGGAACCAGCAAACCCGAGACGTTGAACCAATGCTGGAGTAATGTTGGGCCACTGTCTGCGATGCTGGCCCAACATTGCACCAGCATTGTGTGAAGTCTTATTTTGACGTCCTAATCGCTGTTCTTTCCTGTCATTTCTCTTGTCATTATCCCTGTCATTGCCTGTGAAGTGACCACCAATTATACACGTATTGTTGGCTTCTCATCAGATGAGCCATTCAGGCTTCATCAGATGACAATTCTGACGTCCATTCAATTCAGGCTGACCAGGGCGGCCCTTTTAAGTTGGCCACATCCCGTGTCGTAATCAAACACAGTTTGACCGCTAGATGCATTACATATACTACATGTCAAATAGTCTAACTTTTGAACTATACAATATTTTTGTGTAACAATTTCAGGACATATGACAAATGACTAGAAAATAGTGTTTACAAAATGTCATGAACATTGCTTGAGAATTGACGTATCTTTGTGATAAATTAATTTTAAGGAAAGTTCAATCAGAGCAACTTTTTCATGATTATCATGTTATAGAGTATATTTCACATTAACATTTATTGCTAAGTAAAACTTTCTTGTGTTTATATATCATATGATATCAAAACAATTTACACATTGCCAATAATTATTATGGAAGATAAAAACTGTTTCATATCTTAAATTGTAATATAACTGTATAAACCATTTGCTGTCAGAAAACATTTTTTTGTGAAGTTGCCACTACTAATGCTTATAAGAACATTTTACTCCACACCCTCAGTTTGACATTTGAACCCAGCTAAGCCATTTGATTATAGTATTTTACATGAATTTGAGGCTGGAATGGCTTCAATCTCTTGAAGTTTTCGATCGCGTCAGCGAGACCAGAGAAGTGTTGATACAAATGTTTGAGTGGGCAAAAATTTGCATTAACCCGTACAGTGCGGGGACCGTCTTTAGACGTCAGAATCTGACCTATAAAAAGGCATCGCAGCATTTATTCTTAAGCCCATTTGCACCATTCGCAACGATTGTTAGCAAGTCGTAAGGCATTGGCAAGCGTTTGCGAGCATTCGCAGTGCATTTGCAACATATTCGTAAGGAGAGGTCGAGGGATGACTGAGGTGAAAATATTCGCTATCTATTCACAATTTTTAGGCGAATTCACTGCGAATTTCAAAGATCCATATTATCTAAATTCGCTAGCATATTCGCCTATGTGTGAGAGCAGCATAAGGCAGTTAAACTTTATATGTGGATATGACCACTGGCTTCCCTATAAATGACACGTGTCTGTTGTCTTATGTGAGATATGAGATTAAATGAACGGGGTTTTAGGCCACCTTTGTGCACATGTAGGCTGAACTGGGCCATCTTGTGTAGAATAGGCTATAGTCTCATGGGAGCTCATGGGAAACGCGTCATATAACTGGCAGGTTGAGGGGCTGGTTATGTCACATCAGAGTAATATGGTAGATGTCCTCTATCTCCGGGGTAATAAGACATAGTGGCTCTCAGTAAAATCCAAGCAAACACAAGGCGTCCATACAATGTTGTTTTAATGCTGGTCCACCGTCTACGACGCTGGCCCAACATTAAAACAACTTTGTGTAAACGTCTTCTTTTTACTGTAGCCTGACATGATGTGACGTCACACGCACATGTTAGCAGGACGCCACGCGCAATGTTACGTCAGATCTACACGTCCGGTGTAATCAGGCGCGGAGTAATACCACTTCAATATGGCTCCCAACACCATAATGGCATCGCTTAAAGCAGTAAAGTCGTCGTAAAAGCGCATGTGCTTAAGTGGACTAAACCTAAGTCAAAATCCAAGGTGACGTCATAATCGAAATTGAAAAAGAGGCTCTTCTCTAATACATCACATTCCAGCTGCGGGGCAAGGATGATCATCTATCGCGGTAACTGTTTAAAAAAAGTGCTCTGTCTTGTTTGCTTCAAACGAGATAGAAAACTAGTTTTAGAAGGAATGGTTGAATGTGATTAGGAAATATTGCACATTTTGATGCTTTAAAGCAGCCCCTTGGGATGACATAAATTTTTGTTTTTAATTCCGTACTGAAGTAGTGTATCCCACGGATCATGTTTTTATTTTTTTCAGAATTTTCATATTTTTACAAATATTTTTAATCAACATTTCTATGAAACCAGAAGTAACCCAAACAAACTGTTCGTATACCTGAAGGACGATTGTATGTTTTCACAGCATTGGGCCACATGCTGATGGCATCGGCCCAGCGTTGGGTAGACAATCAATGCTGAAGGTGTGTCCTCCCGTGTCCTGACTATAATACACCAATTGGCGGCGACTGCTCTGTTCTTACCGTCTGATACGTGGGAATATGTGATGTAAAGTGCTGAATATTGCTGACTTGTTTTGTTTACATGGCAATATACGACATGGAAATACAACTATTTCATTCTTTTTCTGTGCTTTAAAATTGTTTTTTGACTTTTTCGTATTTTCAGTTAAGATCAGTAGGCTATATAGCTTTATATAAATTAAATTTTCAAAATTGACAACATTGAAAATGTCTCATCCCAAGGGGTCCCTTTAAATTACTCGTTCGTTCATCTTTTGCAGCAAACGTTCCGGGTAACCTCTCCTAACTATAGCGCTGATCGGTAAGCGGAGCGAGTCGCCTGGTCCACGGCTATCCTAACTAGTGCTACAAAGAGTTTCCTACACGCTATCATTACATTTTGCTTGTTACTACATATTCTAACATATCTAAGGATTTGTGACTTAATTTATCCCTTAAAGGTATGGTTTGGGTGAAGTGATTTCTTGTGTAACAGTTCCAAAGTATCTGTTGGTTTAAAATAAACTTTGGTACCAAATGTACCTGTCTCCTTAAATCTGTTCCCTTTGTAAACTACTGTGTCTAAAAATGCATTGATTCCGAGCTCAACTCTGCCTTGACAGTAATCGAAGGGTGATGGGTGTTCAAAATTTTCACAAATTTGTAAAATTCTTCCTTGGAGTGTTCCAAGATCATTAAAATATCATCCAGGAACCTTGTAGGTACCATTAGCTGTTGAACTCAAAATCATTGCTTTCTAAATTAAATTTTAATACTTCTAAAATTTCTTTATCCGGCCTCTTTGGGTCTGGATTCTTATTAAATATTTGTTTGACAGCCTCTAACCCATTGGTAATATCTATGTTTGTATAAAGACTGCCAACATCTATTGTGGCTATAAATGCCCCTTCCTTTGCTTTAATTCCCGCAATTTTGTTAATACTGGCATTAGTATCATTAGATATGATTTATGTTGTTTTTCAAGCGGCTGGTTACTTGGTTTGTTTTTTGTTCATTTGTCGGCTGGTTGACTTCTTGGTTATCTCCTCAATAAGTCGGTTTGGCTGGCTGGTTGGTTGGCTGTTAGTTGGTTGATTGGATGGTCGGATGGTTGATTTATGTGTACATAATTATATAACTATATAGGTCGGTCGGTTGAATGGTTAGTTATTTGGTTGGTTGATTGGTTGGCAGGTCGGTCGTTTTTTTCTTTGGTTGGTCGGTTGATTGGTTGGTTGGTTGGTTTGTTGATTGGCTGGCTGGTTGGTTGCTTAGCTTGTGGACAGACTGACTGACTGACTGACTGACTGAGACTGTCTATGTGGCTGTAAAGTT